>JAVSCE010014727.1:0-18097 GCA_032199065.1 Smutsia gigantea | reverse complement strand
TCAAAGCCCCATCCGGCGTCGGAAATTTGAAGGAGGAAGTGGGGTTTGCGTGTAACCCGGTGGGGAATTCCCTAGGGGTGTTAACTACGCGATGGAAACCCCCGCGCGGAACTGTCCTTGGGGATAAGCGGCGGGCTCTAGGGCGGCTGCGGCGGGCCGACCCCGAGCTCCTGAGCTCGGCCGACCGCGGGAACTTTCAAACGCTGCCGGGACGTGGGAGACGCGGCTGAGTGCCAGGTCCTGGGAGCTGGGGAGGAAGGGCTCCTGCCGCCCTGCAACGGCCCCCAATGCCCTGGCCGGGGGCTGGACCAGAGGTCCCAGGGCGGCCCGGGGGGTCGTGGGGCCCCCGTGGAAAGGGTTTTTCCGGCTCGCGGGCCTCCGGCAGGCCGGGCGGCCCCGCTCCGAGAATGAGCAGGGAAACCTGGCAGGGCTGTTCCGTTTCAGCGGGCAGGGGCTCCGAGACTTCTGGCACCTCGCGGGGTTCAGCCCAGCAGCGTGCAACCCGAGCTGTGGGTGACATCTCGCCTCGGGGCCTCCGAGCGAAGGCCTCGCCGACCGTGGTCGCTCTTCGACACCCCCTCCCTTCCCCTCCCCCACCGGCCGCCTTTTTTCTGGAACCGTTCAGGGTCGCATTCTTTCCACAGCGGTTTTCTACCCGGCTGTGTGACGCGTTGCTTCGAAGCTACTGAAACTGCTTTCTCAGGGGTCGCTCGAGGTCACACTATTGATTCTTCATTCTCTTTTTTATTGAGCTCTTGCAGTTCTTTTCCGGGCTTTCATATTTATTATAATTCTCTTTCCGTCTCAGAAGGCAAACATGTCTCGAAGAAGCTTACAGAGATAGTTCAAGTCTGAGCTCCGCCTCTGTCCGCTTCCTGTTACAAAGCCCTTCCTGGTACTCTGGTTTCCTCCCTGCTCTCCCAGGGACTTTAGGCTGGAGATACGTATCCCCCTTTCCTTCTGTTATTTCCAGCCTTTTCTTCTCAATGGCTTTTCCGTCTAGTTTTTAAACACGCTTAAGTCTCTCATTTCTTTAAAAAGATTTCTCTCTAAATCCCTCTCACCACAACTCCAACTGTCTTTTGCCCCCTGGATATTTTCTCTTGTCCCAGTCCACTACGTCTCCAGTCAAGCTTCTGTTCCTACTGCTCACTTGAAATAGCTCTGAATTGCCACAGGCAAACTTCAGTCCTCATCCTACAGAACCTTATTCTAGCATCTGACACCACCATACCCTCAACCAAAGATACTCTCCTGCTGTTGTATCAAAGTGTTCCTTTTACCTCTCTGGTTGCTCTGGTCTCCTCTCCTCCTTTATCCAACTTTTAAAATACTGGAGTCTGGCTGAGCAGAGCCCTCTTCTTGAGTCCCACCATATACTTTCCTAGTTGGTCTCGTCCTCTTCAGTAGCTTCAAATGGCCTCTGCCAGAGACTGTCCAACCTATAACTCAAGCCTAGATCTTGCTCTTAAACTTTACCTTCATATTTCTAACTGCCTTTGTTATACTTCCATTTGGATAACTGGGACATGTCAATCTACCATATTCCTTCTAAAACCCTCCTCCCATAGCCCTTGGATCAGTAAAGGGCATCCTGTCCATCAACTTAGTTCATGACAGAAACATAAGATACTTCTGACACACAACAGCATTGCCTAGACCTGTCTGCCTTAAAAAAATGGGATTTGTGGCTTCTCTGCATTCCTGTGGACACTTTTCCATTCCACTCTAGCCTAAGCTACCTTCATTTTTGCTTCAAGTCCTGTAGTAAATATCCAGGTCCTACAAAACTGTTCCTGGCTCATTCCGATCCATTTGCCATACTTCAGTCAGAGTAATTTTTTTTTAAGTACACAAATCCAACCAATTCACTACCCTGCTTGATTACTTCAAAGGCTTTCCTTTGCTTACTGAACATAGTCATAGCTCCATATGGTGGAGACCAGGCCCACCACCATTTGGGCTTGTCATTCTCTCAGCCTCCCCAGCTGTCTCCCCAGCTCTCTGCACTTCAACCATATTAGTCTTTGTGTTTTTCCCAGGCTCTTGTCTCCCTTTTTCCCCCTGCTATAGGCTTTCACCTCAATGTATTTGCACATGCCAATCCCTCTCCTGGAATTATTTTTCTATCATCCACTCCTCATACCTAAGTGTAACTTACCACTTTCTTTTCTGATTCATCACATGTGTAATTGTTTGTTTAGTGCCCATATAAGGTCTGTGCAGGTAGGGACCATATCTCTCTTGTTCACCACCAGCTTTCCCCTACGTTCCAGAGCACCAGCACAAAGTCTAAAATGTAGTGGTGCTCACTAGATACTCATTGAATAAGTAGTATCTGTGTGATCCCAGGCAAAGTTTCTTAATATTTTGGCGTTTGAATCTTGGCTTATCCATTTATTAGCTGTATGACATTGGGAAAACTGTTCTTTCTTGTACCTCAATTTTCTCACCTGTAAAAGATGATAATAGCACCTACATCATAGTGTTAATGTGATAATTAAATGAGATAATTCATGGAAAGTACGTGGAACAATGTTTGGCATGTAATAATCAAAATATTGTGTATTATTAGCTTTTACTTGCATAGCTCACTCTTTTATCAAATACATTTTCAAAACGGAGCTTATCATCTCCTTATTCTTACCCTGGCCCAATACATGGTTTTTTACTCATAGCCTATATTTATCACCCACCAAATAATTTTTATTTTTAAGTTCCTCCTTTTCTTTCTGTTCACACTGACCTTCATTTAGGCCTTATCTATTCATCTCTTAGTTATTTTACCACTTCCTAGGTGCTTTGTGACTACAGGTCCACTTCCGCTATTCACTTGTCACACCGCCCTACTGTCAGACCAGTGGAACTCAAACAAATACTAAATCATGTATTAATTGATTTTTACTCCCCTGGCCTCTGTTCTCACCTAACTTTATTCATTCACTCATTCATTCAGTCACCTGTTCATTCAAGCATAAGTTATTTTACTGAACACATTGGATATACTCCAGATCTGAAATCTAGTCTACCAATTTCACTTATGCTGCTCTAGCATCTCCATAAACCATAAAAATAAACTAGAAGTGTCAAACTTATGCATCTTTTTTTTTTGTCTTTGGGACTTGGAAGATACCCCATTTATTTAATTTTTTATTTTGGTATCGTTAATGTACAGTCACTTGAACAACATTATGGTTACTAGACCCCCTATTATCAATTCCCCCCCACATACACCACTACAGTCACTGTTCATCAGCGTAGTAAGATACTATAGAATCATTACTTGTTTTCTCTACAAATACTGCCTTTCTCACGTCCCCTGTCACTGCATTACGTGTGCTAATCATAATGCCCCTTTTCGCCCGTTATCCCTTCCTTCGCACCCATCCTCCCCAGTCCCTTTCCTTTTGGTAACTGTTAGTCCATTCTTGGGTTCTGTGAGTCTCCTGCTGTTTTGTTCCTTCAGTTTTTCCTTTGTTCTTATACTCCACAGATGAGTGAAATCATTTGATACTTGTCTTTCTCCGCCTGGCTTATTTCACTGAGCATAATACCCTCTAGCTCCATCCATGTTGTTGCAAATGGTAGGATTTGTTTTCATCTTATGGCTGAATAATATTCCATTGTGTATAGGTACCACTTCTTCTTTATCCATTCATCTACTGATGGACACTTAGGGTGCTTCCATTTCTTGGCTATTGTAAATAGTGCTGCAATAAACATAAGGGTGCATGTATCTTTTTCAAACTGTGCTGCTGCATTCTAAGGGTAAATTCCTAGAGTGGAATTCCTGAGTCAAATGGTATTGTATTTTTAGTTTTTTGAGGAACATACTGCTTTCCACAATGGTTGAACTAGTTTACATTCCCGCCAACAGTGTAGGAGGGTTCCCCTTTCCCCACATCCTCGCCAACATTTGTTTGTCTTTTGGATGTTGGCCATCGTAACTGGTGTGAGTGGATACCTCAATGTGGTTTTAATTTGCATTTCTCTCATGATTAGCGATGTGGAGCATCTTTTCGTGTGCCTGTTGGCCATCTGAATTTCTTCTTTGGAGAAATGTCTGTTCAGCTCCTCTGCCCATTTTTTAATTGGCTTATTTGCTTTTTGTTTGTTGAGGGGCATCAGCTCTTTATATATTTTGGATGTCAACCCCTTATAGGATATGTCATTTATGAATATATTCTCCCATACTATAGGATGTCTTTTTGTTCAACTGATGGTGTCCTTTGATGTACAGAAACTTTTTAGTTTGATATAGTCCCACTTGTTCATTTTTGCTTTTGTTTCCCTTGTTGGGGGAGATATGTTCATGAAGAAGTTGCTCATGTTATGTCCAAGAGATTTTTGCCTGTATTTTTTCTAAGAGTTTTATAGTTTCAATGCTTACATTCACGTCTTTGATCCATTTTGAGTTTACTTTTGTGTATGGGGTTAGACAGTAATCCAGTTTCATTCTCTTACATGTAGCTGTCCAGTTATGCTGAAATCAGCTGTTGAAGAGGCTGTTATTTCCCCATTGTATATCCATGGCTCCTTTATCGTATATTAATTGGCCATATATGCTTGGGTATACATCTGGGCTCTCTATTCTGTTCCACTGGTCTATGGGTCTGTTCTTGTGCCAGTACCAAATTGACTTGATTACTGTGGCTTTGTAGTAGAGCTTGAAGTCAGGTAGCATAATTCCCCCTGCTTTATTCTTCCTTCTCAGGATAGCTTTGGGTATTTGGGGTCTTTTGTAGTTTCATATGAATTTTAGAACTATTTGCTCTAGTTCATTGAAGAATGCTGTAGGTATTTTGATAGGAATTGCATTGAATCTGTAGATTGCTTTAGGCAGGATGGCCATTTTGACAATATTAATTCTTCCTAGTCAAGAGCATGGGATGAATTTCCATTTATTAGTGTCCTCTATAATTTCTCTTAAGAGTGTCTTGTAGGTTTCAGGGTATAGGTCTTTCACTTCCTTCGTTAGGTTTATTCCTAGTTATTTTATTCTTTTTGATGCGATTATGAATGGAATTGTTTTCCTGATTTCTCTTTCTGCTAGTTCATCGTTAGTGTATAGGAATGCAACAGATTTCTGTGTATTAATTTTGTAACCTGCAACTTTGCCTAATTCAGATATTAGATCTAGTAGTTTGGAGTGGATTCTTTAGGGTTTTTTTATGTACACTATCATGTCATCTGCAAACAGGGACACTTTTGAGTTCTTCCTTACCAATCTGGATGCCTATTTCTTTGTGTTGTCTGATTGCCATGGCTAGGACCTCCAGAACTATGTTGAATAAAAGTGGGGAGAGTCGGCATCCTTCCCTTGTTCCGAATCTTAAAAGAAAATCTTTGAACTTCTCGCTGTTAAGTATAATGTTGGCTGTGGGTTTGTCATATATGGCCTTTATTATGTTGAGATACTTGCCCTCTATACCCATTTTGTTGAGAATTTTATCATGAATGGATGTTGAATTTTGTCTGATGTTTTTCAGCATCTATGGAGATGATCATGTGTTTTTTGCCCTTTTTTTCATTGATGTAGTGGATGATGTTGATGGATTTTCTAATGTTGTACCATCCTTGCAACCCTGGGGTGAATCCCACTTGATCATGAGGGATGATCTTTTTTATGTATATTTTTATTCCTTTTGCTAATATTTTGTTGAGTATTTTTGCATCTATGTTCATCATGGATATTGGTCTGTAATTTTCTTTTTTTGTGGTGTCTTTGCCTGGTTTTGGTATTAGAGTGATGTTCTCGTAGAATGAGTTTGGGAGCATTCCCTCCTCTTCTACTTTTTGGAAAACTTTAATGAGGATGGGTATTAGGTCTTCACTAAATGTTTGATAAAATTCAGCAGTGAAACCATCTGGTCCAGGCATTTTGTTCTTCAGTAGTTTTTTGATTACCAATTCAATTTTCTTGCTGGTAATTGATCTATTCATATTTTCTGTTTCTTCCTGGGTCAGTCTTGGAATGTTGTATTTTTCTAGAAAGTTGTCCATTTCTTCTAGGTTATCTAGTTTGTTACCATATATTTTTTCATAGTATTCTCTCATAATTCTTTGTATTTCTGTGGTGTCCATAGTGATATATCCTTTCTCAGTCTGATTCTGTTTATGTGTGTAGACTCTCTTTTTTTCTTGATAAGTCTGGCTAAGGGTTTATCTATTTTGTTTACTTACTCGAAGAACCAGCTCCTGCTTTCTTTCATTCTTTTTATTGTTTTATTCTTCTCAATATTATTTATTTCTGCTTTAATCTTTATTATGTCCCTCCTTTTACTGACTTTGGGCCTCATTTGTTCTTCTTTTTCTAGTTTCATTAACTGTGAGTTTAGACTGTTCATTTGCAATTGTTCTTCCTTCCTGAGGTAGGCCTGTATTGCAGTATATTTCCCTGTTAGCATGGCCTTCACTGCATCCCACAGATTTTGTGGTGTTGAATTATTGTTGTCATTTGTCTGCATATATTGCTTGATCTCTGTTTTTATTTCGTCATTGATCCATTGATTATTTAGGAGCATATTATTAAGCCTCCATGTGTTTGTGGGCTTTTTCGTTTTCTTTGTGTAATTTATTTCTAGTTTCATACCTTTGTGATCTGAGAAGCTGGTTGGTTCAATTTAATCTTTTTGAATTTGCTGTGGTTCTTTTTGTGGCCTAGTATATGATCTATTCTTGAAAATGTTACATGTGCACTTGAGAAGAATGTGTATCCTGTTGCTTTTGGATGGAGTGTTGTGTAGATGTCCGTTAGGTCCATCTGTTCTAATGTGTTGTTTAGTGCCTCTATTTGTTTTCTGTCTGGTTGATCTGTCCTTTGGAGTGAGTGTTGTGTTGAAGTCTCCTAGAATGAATGCATTGCATTCTATTTCCCCCTTTAATTCTGTTAGTATTTGTTTCACATATGTAGGTGATCCCGTGTTGGGTGCATAGATATTTATAATAGTTATATCCTCTTGTTGGACTGACCCTTTTATCATTATGTAATGTCCTTCTTGGTCTCTTTTGACTCTCTTTGTTTTGAAGTCTATTTTTTCTGATACAAGTAGTGTACCTCCTGCTTTTTTCTCACTATTAGTTGCATGAAATATCTTTTTCCATCCCTTTACTTTCACTGTGTATGTGTTTGGGTTTGAAGTGAGTCTCTTGTAGGCAGTATCTAGATGGGTCTTGTTTTTTTATTCCATTCAGTAACTCTATGTCTTTCGATTGGTGCATTCATACCGTTTACATTTAGGGTGATCATCGATAGGTATGTACTTATTGCCATTGCAGGCTTTAGAATCATGGTTACCAAAGGTGCAAGAGTAATTCCCTTACTTTCTAACAGTCTAATTTAAGTCACTTCATATGCTATTACAAACACAACCTGAAGATTCTTTTTTTTCCTCCTTTTTCTTCTTCCTCCATTCTTTGTATGTTATGAATCATATTCTGTACTCTTCATCTATCCCTTGGGTGGCATCTATTTAGCCTTAGGAATACTTCCATCTATAGGAGTCCCTCAAAAAATGCACTTTAGAGTTGGTTTGTGGGAGGTATATTCTCTCAGCTTTTGCTTATCTGAAAATTGTTTAATCCCTCCTTCAAATTTAAGTGATAACCTTGCTTTGTAGAGTATTCTTGGTTCAAGCCCCTTCTGCTTCATTGCATTAAATATACCATGCCACACCCTTCTGGCCAGTAAAGTTTCTGTTGAGAAGTCTGATGACAGCCTGATGGGTTTTCCTTTGTAAGTGATGTTTTTTGTATCTCTAGCTGCTTTTAAAAGTCTGTCTTTTTCCTTGATCTTTGCCATTTTATTTATTGTATGTCTTGATGTTGTCTTCCTTGGGTCCCTTGTGTTGGGAGATCTGTGCACCTCCATGGCTGGAGAGACTATCTCCTTCCCCAGATTGGGGAAGTTTTCAGCAATTACCTCCTCAATGACATTTTCTATCCCTTTTTCTCTCTTTTCTTCTTCTGGTACCCCTATAATGCGAATATTGTTCCATTTTGATTGGTCACACAGTGCTCTCAATATTCTTTCATTCTTAGAGATCCTTTTTTCTTTCTGTGCCTCAGCTTCTTTGTATTCCTTTTCTCTAATTTCTATTCCATTTACTGTCTCTTCTACTACATCTAATCTGCTTTTAAATCCCTGAATTGTATGTTTCATTTCAGATATGGAATTTCTTAATGATTGAATCTCTGACTTAAATTTTTTCCTGAATTCTTGAATATTTTTCTATACCTCCATAAGCATGTTTATGATTTTTATTTTGAACTCTGTTTCAGAAGATTGGTGAGTTCAGTTTCATTTGGCCGTTTTTCTGGGGTTTGTGGGATTTTGGTCTGAACCATGTTCTTTTGACATTTCATATTTCTGTGTGATGTCCACTAGTGTGCAGAAACTCCAGTTTCTGGAGCTGTTCAGCCCCTAGAGTCAGGTTGTGGGTCATAGGGGAGCAGAGCTGGTGCCTGTGGGAGGAAAGATCTGTTTCCTGATTCCCGTCCACGGTGCCTGTCTCCAGTGTCAGAGCCAATGGGCCAAGCACCCACATGTAAGCCTCTGTGCTTTGCGTCTCTAGCTGTTGTAGGCAGGGCCTTCCTCTGGCTGGGCTGACGCCAGCGCAGTGACTACCAGTTTGCAAGAAGGTGCCTGAAGGCCAGTAGGAAGGCTTGGCAGGCTGTGTGTCACAGTTGGGGGGTCTCGGAGCTGAGTAGGCAGTCAGGAGGGTGGAGCACCTGAAGCTCCTCAAGGTTCCCAACCAGCTGGGCAGAGCACACCCAGACAACATTGTCCAGCTCTCCCTTCTCCTCTGTGCAAACCCCGCCCCTCAGCAGCCCTCTCTCTTCTAGGAAGCCTCTCAGAATGTCCACCCCTCCTCTGACACAGAGTGACTGGGTGTGGATCCCATCCTCCACAAACGGCCGGAATGTCAGTCTCCCAGGCCCTCCACCCATCTGAGCTCCCCAACGTCCAGAGCACCACACAATATAGGCTTCCACTCACAAAGCAGATCTCCAGGGCTAGGTGTTCAGCAGTCCCAGGCTTCCACCCCCTCCCTGCTCTGTTTCTCTTCCTCCCACAGGTGAGCTGGGGTGGGGGAAGGGCTTGGGTCCCTTCAGATTAAGGCTTTTGTACGTTACCCTGTTTCATGAGATCTGCTCTATTTGTGAGGTCTCTATGCGCTCTGGTTCAGCCTTCTTTCTTCTTCCTGTTTTAGGGTTAGTTGTCTTATCTATATTTTTGTATTATTTGTGGTTTTGAGAAGAGTTCTCCGTGTCAGCTCTCATGCCACCATTTTGAGTATTCGATATACCCCCATTTTTTTCACTCATTTTTTCATTTGGTAAATATGGTCAATATTGAGATGAAAGTAGAGAAGAACACACATATAACTTGACAGAGTGTAAGATAAGACAGATACCTTGAGAGAGGTCAAGGAAAGTAGGAAGGTCTCAGAGATTATTATAAAAGTCTTCAAAGAGAAAGTAATACCTGAGAGTTTTTCTCTAACCACAGCTTCCTTTTCCTGTTATATTTCTCTTCTGCTGTTGAACCTAATTTTCACCCTCACTGGGAACTCAAGTTCCATGAAGCCTGACTATTCCAGTTATCACCTTTCATGACTTAATTTGCTGCCTAACCCCAAGTCAAAACTCCCAACTCAGTTGAACTACCGCTCATACCTCCACTTGGATGTTGTCTTAGCCTGGATTCCCCCAGAAAGCAAAACCTGAAGCACAAGTTTCTGTGCCATCATCTTTATCAGGGGATACAATCCCAGGGAAATGAGGATACACAAAAGAAGTATTGGGGAGGAGGTCAAGATTCAGTCAGTCAATGCATCCATTCATGATAAAAACTCTCAACAGAATGGGTATAGAGGGCAAGTACCTGAACATAATAAAGGCCATATATGACAAAACCACAGCCAACATTATACTTAACAGCGAGAAGCTGAAAGCTTTTCCTTTAAGATTGGGAACAAGACAAGGATGCCCACTCTCCCCACTTCTATTCAACATTGTACTGGAGGTGCTAGCCGTGACAATCAGACAACACAAAGAAATAAAAGGCATCCAGATTGGCAGGGAAGAAGTTAAACTGTCCCTGTTTGCAGGTGACATGATATTGTACATTAAGAACCCTAAAGAATCTACTCCAAAACTACTAGATATAATATCTGAATTAAGCAAAGTTGTAGGATACAAAATTAATACACGGAAATCTGTGGCATTCCTATACACTAACAATGACCTAGCAGGGAGAGAAATCAGGAAAACAATTCCATTCAAAGTTGCATCAGAAAGAATAAAATACGTAGGAATAAACCTAACCAAGGAAGTGAAAGGCCTATACTCTGAAAACTATAAGACACTCATGAGAGAAATTAAAGAAGATACCAATAAATGGAAACACATCCTATGCTCATGGATAGGAAGAATTAATATTGTCAAAATGGCCATCCTGCCTAAAGCAATCTACAGATTCAATGCAATTCCTATCAAAATACCAACAGCATTTTTCAACGAACTAGAGAAAATCATTCTAAAATTCATATGGAACCACAAAAGACCCCGAATAGCCAAAGCAATCCTGAGAAGGAAGAAGAAAGTTGGGGGAATTACGCTGCCTGAATTCAAGCTCTACTACAAAGCCACAGTAATCAAGACAATTTGGTACTGGCGCAAGAACAGACCCATAGACCAATGGTACAGACTAGAGAGCCCCGATATAAACCCAACCATATATGGTCAATTAATATATGATAAAGGAGCCATGGACATACAACGGGGAAATGACAGCCTCTTCAACAGCTGCTTTTGGGAAAGCTGGACAGTTACATGCAAGAGAATGAAACTGGATTATTGTTTAACCCCATACACAAAAGTAAACTCGAAATGGATCAAGGACCTGACTGTAACTCATGAAACCATACAACTCTTAGAAGACAACATAGGCAAAAATCTCCTGAATATAAGCATGAGTGACTTCTCCCTGAACGCATCTCCTCTAGTAAGGGAAACAAAAGCAAAAATGAACACATGGGACTACATCAAACTAAAAAGTTTCTGTATGGCAAAGGACACCATCAACAGAACAAAAAGGCATCCTACAGTATGGGAGAATATATTTGGAAATGACATATCTGACACGGGGTTAACATCCAAAATATATAAAGAACTTACACACTTCTACACCCAAAAAGCAAATAACCTGAGTAAAAAATGGGCAGAAGATATAAAGAGACAGTTCTCCAAAGAAGAAATTCAGATGGCCAACAGACACATGAAAAGATGCTCCACATCACTAATCATCAGGGAAATGCAAATTAAAACCACAATGAGATTATCACCTCACACCAGTAAGGATGGCCACCATCCAAAAGACTAAGAACAACAAATGCTGGCAAGGATGCGGAGAAAGGGGAACCCTCCTACACTGCTGGTGGGAATGTAAGCTAGTTCAACCATTGTGGAAAGCTATATGGAGGTTCCTCAAAAAACTAAAAATACAAATACCATTTGACCCGGGAATCCCACTCCTTGGAATTTACCCAAAGAATACAACTTCTCAGATTCAAAAAGACATATGCACCCCTATATTTATTGCAGCACTTTTTACAATAGCCAAGATATGGAAGCAACCTAAGTGTCCATCAGTAGGTGAATGGATAAAAAAGAGGTGGTACATATATACACAATGGAATATTATTCAGCCATAAGTGCCGGAGTCCAGCTCCAGCTGGGGTGAGGTATCGAAGGGGAGTGAGACGGCGTCGGCGAATGAGAAGACACCCACACTGACTAAGGGTGCAAGTATGTCCTGGCATAAGGCTAGTAGTCGTTTATTTTATACAAGTTAACAATCAATAGAATTCTGAGTGGGGAACTTAACAGACAACCATTAACTAATTCTAAACTCAATTTACTGCGCTCTCCAGTGTCCTGGGGTGCAGAGTCTTACATGGTATTGAAACAATAGCAAGGGCAATTAGGTCCTAAAGGCTGTCTTTGTCTTGTTTGTTCTGTCCTTGATTACTTATCAACTCCCCCTAACCATTTCTACTCCAGTAAGCATTCTACTGATTAACACACCTTTCCTTTTGTTTCTCACTTAACAAACACCAGCTGGGCCTATTTCTTTTAATTCTTTTCTATATATAAAAAAAACTTGAACTGCACTAACCATTGTTCTATTAATCAAAAACTACCTATTCATGTATAGATCATGAACCCTAGTATATGAAATAGGACTGAGAAACAGAGTCCATCAATTAATTTTTCCCATGCTACTTTTACCTTTAGAAAAGTACCATTACCTACTCAAAATCTCTACAGCTACATTAGGGGGTCCTCCTGTAGTGGGAAAAGGAAGCTTATTACTAATTCTTTTCTGGGCAATTGGTGAGTCAGGAGGGGCTCCTCCCCGTAGTCCTGGTTCCCATATCTCTTTATGCTGTAACTTCTCATAAAACTCCTCTGCTGTAATATTAGGGCAGAAAGGGGGCAACCTTGTATAGGTTCCAAAGAGGGAGTTTCTTCTGAGTAAGCAGAAAAGGTAGGGTGAGCTTTCCTTGAGCTTTGGCTACCTGCCTTAAGTATTTGGAGTAAAACTGAAAATAAAAGGGGGATAAATTCTTGTTATATTTCTGAGAATTATGGTGTACTTTTGGTTAGAGCTTCAAGTAATGAAGCGCGTGGGAAAGTTAATAATATAGCGGGAAATAACAAGGGCCAGCTGGGAGGCTTCCAGATCTTCTGAAGGCATCCTCGAGCCTGGACTTTGTCAAGCAGCACGAGTAGCTTGGCCCCCGACACATAAGAAGGAAACAAATCCTGCCATTTGCAACAACATAGATGGAGCTGGAGGATATTATGCTCAGTGAAATAAGCCAGGCGGAGAAAGACAAGTGCCAAATGATTTCCCTCATTTGTGGAGTATAACAACAAAGCAAAACTGAAGGAACAAAATAGTAGCAGACTCAGAGACTCCAAGAAGGAACTAGTGGTTACCAAAGGGGAGGGGTGTGGGAGGGTGGGTGGGGCGGGTGGGAGAAGGGGATTGTGGGGTATTATATTTAGTACACATGGTGTGGGGAATCACGGGGAAAACTGTGTAGCACAGAGAAGGCAAACAGTGAATCTGTGGCATCTTACTACGCTGATGGAGACAGTGACTGCATTGGGGTATGGGTGTGGACTTGATAATACGGGTAAATGTAGTAACCACATTGTTTTTTCATGTGAAACCTTCATAAGAGTGTATATCAATAATACCTTAATAAAAAAAAAAGATTCAGTTAATGTAATGCTAACACTGTTTCTTCCCCAGTACACATATACTTTCATTTTGTATGGACACCAGTCTCTTGTGTGTGATGTGTGGCCTAAAAATGAGACGTAATACTGTCAGGTGATAACTGCCTGAGGTTGTTTAGCCACAGCAGTGTGGACAGCATAAGTGGCCAAAGGCGCCACAGGCAAGGAGGCCAAGAGAATCAGAGACACTATAGGTGTCTAGTAGGCATCTCAAACCTGGTATGTCCAAATTTGAGCTGACTTTCCCCCTCACATCTACACCCACAGCTTTTCCCATCTTAACTGCTGAGGTTAAAAATCTTGGCATGAGTTTTAGTGCCTTTCTTTCTCTCACATCTCACATCTATTCCTTTAAGAAATGTTATTCCTGTACCTTCAAAATATATCCCCAAACCAATTAACACTTCCACTGCATTAACACCAGGTCTACAATACTTTCAGCTCTTGCTGGATTACAATCGCTTAAGAAGTTTCCTTACTTCTGCCCTTGCCATACATCAGTTACACTTCTGCCTTAGCACCTTGGAGCTGTTTCAGTGGTTAAAATGCTCTTTTTTCCTATATTAAGACAGCTAACTCCCTCACTTCCTTCAAGTCTTTGCTGACATTTCATTTTTTTACTGAGGCCTTGACCATTGTCTTTAAAATTGCATCTTGACACCCACCTCAACCACCTCCATACGCATCCCATTTTCTGGAATCCCTTTGTCCTGTTCATATTTTTTCCTATGCCATTTGTTACCCTCAAACGTACTATTTTACCACTTTTTATGTTTATTGTTGACTGGCTCCCCTGCATGAGTTCTAAAAAACAGTATCTTTGTTTTGTTCGCTGACATATCTCAAACACTTGGAATCATGCCCTGATATAAAATAGATGCTTAAAATATATATTTGTTGAATGAATTTCCAGTTTGCCTGTCTTTAGTCTTAGGTGGCTCATACGTTCAGATTTATTTTCTTAGTTGCTTTTGCAGTTAAAATCAGGAGGTATATAATAGGTTTCCTTCTTATTTCGTAAGACTTCCTGTGATCTTAATGTGATACATATCAATAAATATTTCTGGATCAGGAGACAATTGAAATTACTAACATCCCTCTATTTATAACAAAAAAACAAGTGAAGGAGCCTAATATTCCCCCTACTAAATAGTTAACTATTTCATTTTTTGGTCCCTTACGTGTATATATATGTCTTTTAAGCACTTACTACATTTTAACTATTCATTTGCTTGTCTACATCTTTATTGAACCATGAGCTTACAAAGGCAAAATTTTATGTTTAACTTACATCCCTAGTCCCTGGCAGGTAATGGGTGCTCAATAACATTTCTTGAACGAAAGAATGAATGAATGGTTAGAGTTTCTCCAGCACTGGTAAAGGGAGAGGTATCCTGCAACTGATGTAAACATCTGAACCACTGAGCAGTTCTTCCCCTGCAGTGTGGATAGAAGCTTTAGCCTCCTCATAGCTGGAATCAGTGCAGGGTGGACTAGTTATGAAGAATGCTCATGAAGGAATCTTGTGATTTTAATTGTACGTCCCAAACAGTTTTTCGACAGAGAAGAGAAAGCACTGATCTCCTGCTCTGTTTACCAGTTCCCTGTGTAAATTCATATATTGCTTCTTAAAGTTAATCTTTAGCATCAACCAAAATAACAACTCTCCACTTCCACTTCCTCTTCCAGCTACTGTCCCAATGTTTTTTACTCTCTGTAAGTGTATCCTTGAACAAGTTCTATATGCACTGTCCCAATTTGTTTTCTCTTGTTTTCTGTTAAATCCACTCCAACTAGCTCTTGTCCCCAGCATTACGCCAAACTGCTCTCCCCGTTGTGTAACCAGTCGCCTGTCCAACCAGCAGCGTCTGACACAGCTGACTACTCCCTCCCTCCTTCCTGTGACGCTTCCTTCACAGAGTTTACAGGACACTTCCGTCTCCAGGTTTTTGTCTTACACTAGTGGTCATTGTTCTCAATTTAATTTGCTCACTGACCTCTTATTATTGTTCTATCCTTGGACCTCTTCTGTTCCCATGCTCTCTCCCGTAGGGATCTCATTCAATCTTACAGCTTTAACTATGATAAATTAGCTCACAACCCCCTAGTCTCAGATCCAGACTTGCGTGTCCCCCTACCTCAGCATCTCTACTTGGATGTTCACTAGAACTCTTCATTTTGTTATATCCTAAACTAAACTCCTGATTCCCCTCCCTTCAAAAATCTCCACCTACAACCCTCTCTATCTCAGTTAATGGCAACTCCATACTCCCATGTAGAGGCCAACTCAGCAGCCCTTCTGCACCTGATATCCCTTCTGCCATCAAATCCTGCTGCTGTCTCTTCAAAACGCATGACCACTCTCCCCATCTCCTCGGATACCACCTTGGGCCAAGCCACTGTCACCTTTGACTAGGACTTTGTATTAGCCTCACTTAACCTTTATTCCATTCTCAGCACAGCAGCTGGAGCAATGCACTCAAAACAGAAGGCCAACCACATCATGACTCTGTTCCAAACTATCCAGTAGCTCCCCATCTCACTCAGAGTAAAAGCCGTGATTCTTTCAATTAGGCCTGCAAGTTCCCGTTACCCTTCTGTTCTCACTTCCTGCTATTCTTTCCCTCTCTTTCTGTGCTTGATAACCTTAGCCACCTTGCTGTTCCTCAGACACTTTGGATACACTCTCCTTAGGGACTTTGCCCTTGCTGTTCCCTTTGCTCAGAATTCCAGGCATTTTCACATCTTCCTTGCTTCCTAAGGTCTTTGCTCAAATGTCCCCCTTTCTGTGAGCCCTTCCCTTACCATCCTGATGAAAATTGTCCACCCTCCACTCCACTCTCTATTCTTTTTCTCTCCCTATCTTCCTTTGCTACTTTATTTTCCCCCATAGCACCTATCACTTTCTGGTGTGCTCTACTTAACTCATTTATTGTGTTTATTGTCCACCTGTCCTCTCTAGCACAGGGACTTTTTTCACTGTTGTATCGTTAACATCTTGTACATGGCTGGCACCCAAATATTTGTTGAGTGAATGCAGTTGAAATTCTGGATTTGATACTAATCTCCTAGCATGTGGTTAGCATAAACAGATGCTCCCCCACTTAGTCTGATCGCCTCTGGATGCATCTATAAATATTGAATTTCTGTATTGCAGCCTGAATCATGGTGGTTCCACTGAGGTATTATTGCCTTCCTGTGGGCTTGATTTCAGCATGGCCACATTCTCTGCCATCTCTGTCTCAGTCCCATACAACCTGGCAGATGAGGACTTCTTTGGAGCTTTCCAATCTTCCCATATCCCAGGTCAGAACTAATCAGCAAGATTCTGGTCACTTTTAATTACTATTTTGAGGACCAAATGGTAATCTTCTAGTATTGCTGCATTCTTCTCTTCCTTGTGGCTGAAAGCAGAAAACAAAGTCAAATGGCCTCTTATCCTCCTAGCAATTGCAAGGCCAGTGGTTGGCAATTAAAACCAGTACCAGTACCAGTTAAAGATTTATTTCATGCTTGCTTCGTGCCAGACAGTGTTCTAAACCTTTTTGATGTATTAACTAATTTAATCTTCATAATAACCCAATGGGGAAAATATTAATAATAGGAACATTTTATGGATGAGTAAGCTGATGCACACAGGAATGAAGAAATGTTACTGAGGTCTTGGAACTAGTAAGTAGCTGAGTCAGAACATGAACCCAGGCAGTCTGGCTCCAGATCCTGCACTTTTATCCACCGTACTCCACTGCCTGGTTGTAGAATGAAAAGCTTGAGGACCTTGCATTAAAAAGAAAGCAAAGCATTCATCATCCCATCAGTGTAATTCTATCATTCTGAAAGCTCCACAGTGTCCCAAGCACTTTTCTCTGGTATCAGCCCTATTGCCATTTTCATACACGACAAAACAATCAAGCTAATTAGCTTTCAGGGTACTTTGTCACTCTTTCTAGGCAAAGGAGTAGATTACTTGAAACATTTCCCAACCACTCCCCTCCATTTTTGCTTCACCAACTCCTACTCTGAGTTCTGAAGGGCATATCATGAACTCTGATCACCCTTCTTAACTCCCCTCACCCTCTCATACCAACACCCTACTTAGTTTAGGTACCTGAACTCAATGTTTTTGTTTCAGTCAAAGTGCCTATCACACTTACTTGTCCTTATTTCTTTAATTGTCTAGCTCCCCACAAGGCCATAACCTCTGTGAGGGCAGTGATTGTGTCTTTCTTGTTCACTGCTATATTTTTAATGCCTTCAGGGCATTTGGCACATTGGAAGAGTTCAATAAAAAATTTTTGAATGCATGAAAGGGTATTTCCATAGAACACTTCTATCAATGCATTAAAGTAAATTTTATGGTGGCCAGGCTAGGCCATATGTTTAGAAATGGAAGAGATAATTTGCTTTTAGTTTGCCTTCCAGCTGTTAGATTTTCATGTTATCATTGCCTATGCCATAATGCTAGTTTTCAATTGGTGCCTCTTTCTGCTTCAGATTCAGCTATTACTCAACTGCTCTGTGAGGCCTTACTAGGGTCTTTCACATTCATGTAAATTGAGATATAACTTCCTGGGTTTTAGTTCCTCAACTATATAACCATGGTACCTAATTCCTTGTGCAAGATAAAGCTGTACTTTTGAGAACTGGAGTTTGAATTTAGACCTTCCAGTTCTAAATTTAGCTTGCTTTCTTCCTATATGATGTTGACTTCCTGTTCCATCTCTGATCCTCATGCACTAGTCCATGGGTGGCACACATATTCCTGAGTGACAAGCATATTTCA
>JAVSCE010014725.1:0-33481 GCA_032199065.1 Smutsia gigantea | reverse complement strand
TCTGTGAGCTTCCATGGACTGCGAGACTATTCCCTTCCCCAGCATGGGGAAATTTTCAGCAATTATTTCTTCAAAGACACTTTCTATCCCTTTTTCTCTCTCTTCTTCCTCTGGTTCTCCTATAATGCGAATATTCTTCCGTTTGGATTGGTCACCCAGTTCTCTTAATATTCTTTCTTTCCTAGCGATCCTTTTATCTCTCTCTGCCTCAGCTTCTCTGTATTCCTGTTCTCTGATTTCTATTCCATTAACAGTCTCTTGCATCTCGTCCAGTCTGCTGCTAAGCCCGTCGGTGGCTTGTCTCATTTCTGCATTGTCTTTCCTGACTTCCCTCGCTTCCTCCCTCAGCTCTTGCATATTTCTCTGTAGATCCATCAGCATGGTTATGACTTTTATTCTGAAATCTTTTTCAGAAAGATTGTGCATTTCCATCCCTTCAGGCTCCCTCTCTTCTTGTCTGGGTCTGGGTGAGCTTTGTCTGTACCACATTCCTCTGTCTTTTCATGGTGATAGAAGTGGTCACTGGTAGGTGCCACGTATGTCAGTTGGGCTCTTTAAGACTTTAAAAAAAAAGAGGAGGAAGAGAAAGAAAAGGGAAAAAAAAAGAAATAAAGGAAAGAAAAGAAAAATAAAGCACCCACCAGCAGTAGGTTGCGTAAGGATACTGTAGGTGGCGCTGTTGCTCCACTATTCCGCAGCCATGGCCGCGCTGCAGGGCCGTTTGTAGCTCTGGCCGGGACAGGAACGAATGGGAGGCTTTTGTTCTCAGTGTGAAGACTTGGTGCGGCTACTTTTTCCCAGTTGCCAGCCAAGGGGTCCGAAATGCCCCTGGACTCCCAGCCTGCCGGGCCAAGTGCGCTGGGATGACCGCACCCCTCAGCTGGGCCCCCGTTTCCCCAAGACTGCTGAAAAAAGCACGTACTTCTCTTTTGTCCTGGGGAGCCGGCTGTGAGGACCCGGATGCATTCCCAGCTCAAAACCTGCACCTTCTGCCTCTCCAGTATCCGATACACTGCGCGATGTGTGTCAGCACTCCTGGCGCAGATCACCAGGGCTGGTTATTTCGCGGACCTGTACTTCCAGTCCCTCCCGGCTCTGAATCCTCTCCTGCCGCTGGTGCGCTGGGGTGGGGGAGTGCTCAGGTCCCACTGGTATGCGGCTCCGTATCTTACCGCTTCGCGGGGTGCCGAGTCCTCTCAGGTGCAGATGCAGGCTGTGCCTAGTTCTGTGTATTCTGGTCTCTCTTTTAGGAATAGTTGTGTTTGCTGTATTTTCATACATAAATATGGTTTTGGTAGGAGATTTCCACCACCCTGCTCACACCGCCATCTTCCCGGAACTCCGCAGCCCTCATTTTTAAAGTAGGGTGTAATTGACCTGCGAGGAGATGCAGGGCTGTCTGCAGTCCTGTGGCTCTCTGCCCTCATGCCTTCTGGCTCAGCTGCTGCCCGCTGCTGCCCTGAGCATGTTACGCTCCAGGCTGTGTGTGGATGGATGTGGGCTGCATGTGTCAGTGGCTGGCTTCTGAGCAGTGTGCCTGTGTAGGTGCCTTGAGTCGCCACACCTCCTGGTGGATATCGGGGTCTGGCTTGGGGAGCACGGCCTCAGGAGCCTACATATGAGTCTGTGTGGACCTTACCTTCCTCTCCTGTGTCTGGGACAGTTGCTCACAGCCACCCAGGTGCTTGGCAGAAGGGCCAGCCCCTCCTGGGCTCTGCTGCTTCAGTCACCCAGCCCCAGTGGTGGTGGCCACATGCCAGGTGTGGATCATCTCCTGGGATCCTGGAAATTTGGGTGGAGCCAGCATGACCAGCCTCTGCCAGATCTGGGGATTAACAGACACTGCCCAAGTTGGCTGGAACATTCCATATTCATGGCCCTGGAAGGGCAACTCTCCAGTGTGCCCAGTACACCTGAGAACAGATGTTTCAGCTCCCCAGGTGATTTGGAGGTGTGGACAACTGAGCCATAGGGTATGGGTCCAGGCCTGGTTCTGCTTGCTGACTTCTGCCTCATCTTTCCTGCCTTCACTGGCAGTCTCACCTGGGCAATGATGTGGAGGTGCTGGTTCTTACCAGGGAACAGAGAGAGCAGCACAGTGCACAGGCCTGGGGCATTGCCCACCCACCCACCGTGTCAGAGCTGGGAGCTGGCAGCTAGGCCTTGAAGCCACTCCATCTCCTGTGCTTGGGAAGAGCCCATCGTGCCACAGGCCCTTCTCGGGAAGTCTTTCTGGCTGTGTCTCTGTGGATTGCCAGCTCCAGCCCTTCTCCCTCCTTTCCCATGTTGACTGGCCATTTGGAGCCCCTCCTTTGTGAGAGCTTATTAGGACCACAGCCAGTTTTCTGCAGGGTGCCAGCCTTGTTCACTGCCAGGTGGGAGTCTTTTCTACACTCTGGATAAGGACCCCCTACCCGCAGGCAGCAGTTCTGACACTGCCACTGAAGGAGGCATCAAGTGCCAATGTGCCCCTGCCTTATGGGGCCTTATTTTGTTCCATTGTGACATGAGAACTTGAATTCTGAGATCTTGGAGGTAGGCATTAGATGAAATGCTGTACTTCAGGAGACTTATATAAGAGTGGTATCTCTTACTGTTACTAATTTTTTTTTTAATGAGAGGAGATCTCACACCCAGTGGGATAGCTAAAATCAAACAGAGACAGTAACAAGTGTTAATGGGCATGGGGAGAAATCCAAGCCACAGTCTGCTGATTGAATGGAAAGTAGCATGGCTGTCCTGGCAAGCAGTTTGGCAGTTCCTCAGTGTTAGAATGGCCCAAGCGGGGGAGAATGTGCAGCCAACAGTGCATTCCCACCTGTATGCCTGAGGGAGTACAAACGTGTGACCAGGTGTTCACAGCAGCACCATACAAAACAGCCCCAAAGTGGATACTACCCAAATGTACCACCAAATGCTGGTATGTGTGCCACATGGATGGGCCATAACCATGCTCACACAGAAGCCAGTCATGGAAGACCAGAGGGTGTGTTTCTCTTTCTGTGAAATGTCCTGAATAGGCACATCCACAGACAGAAAGCCCATTGGTGGTTTGCGTGTCTGCGGAGGGGAGCTGGTGAGGGACTGCTAATGGGGATGGGCTCTGTTGGGGGTACTGAAAATGTGTATTTAGATAGTGGTGATGGTCACATGCCCTGGGAACACACCCGACCATAGAATTGCACGTTAAAGGGTGGATGTTGTGGAGTGTGAATTACATCTTTAAATTTTCAGGGGAGGAAATGGGGAGTCTTTTTGCTTGCTCAGTGGTCTGGGGAAACTTCAACCCAAAGAATTGGGGCCCTTTCCTCATTCTTAACTACTGTGGGCCAGGTCGCAGGATCCATATGGCGACTGGCACCTTGCCTCCTGCTCAGACTTTTCAGCACACATACCCTTCCTGTGAGTTGAGCTAATGTTTTTTGATGTCAAAATTATAAATGTAATTGCTTTTCTTAGTATGTATTCCTCATGTAACAATTTACCTTGGGGGGATTGGAGGTCTCTAAAAGACATTCTTAGAGATGTTTCTCAGTGCATTTTCTGGATAAAATCATCACCAGCAAACAGCATGGAATTAATTCATCCTTTTTTCTGGCCTCTGTGCAGTGGAGTGTGGTGAGAGGTCCTTTGCCTTGTCCTCTTTAAGGGAGGCTCTCCAGTGCTTGTCAGTTATTTACTCATGCATCCTGCTCTTTGTTAACACTGGCTCTCAGATTCGTCTGGGTAGACGCATTGTAGATGCTCATTTTATGGAATTAAGGAAGTCAAACACCCATTTTTCCAGAGCAGTGCAGCTGGTGTCTTCCTTCTGAGTGTGTGGCTGGGAGGCAGGCCCTCTGTGCGTGGCCTTCTGCCGCACTGCGTGGTTTACTGACTGCTTGCTTGTCCTGACCCCTAGGCAGGTGCCGTCAGTTTTTTAAAGTTGAATTGGTGTTGCCAGCTTTGTGTCCTTGGGTGGGTGGGTGAGTCTCAGTTGGCCTGTCCTGTTGGTGGAGTCTCCCCAGACTTATGTGCTGAGTCTGTGGAGCTGCTGGAGGGGACGCGTGCCTTCTGAGCCTGCCTCGTGTGGGGGCTGCATGTGGAGCACTTTGGGCCTGGCTAGTTTTTCTCTTTATGTTTGGGTGTTCTGTCACTTCCCCACAGCCTGTTACGTTGTTCTGTCTCTGTGTCACGCGTGCATGCATGTGTGTGTGTGTGTGTGTGTGTATACGTGTTCAGTGCTGCCCCTACCCCCCCCCAGCACAGCGCCTTCTAGTGGTGACCCCATGCATTGACAGATGTTTCTGTTTCTGTTTATTCAGTTTCCTGTTTGTTCTGTGAGCCCTCTGGGATGCAGGTGGTATTGAAGAGCTCAGTTTTCGTGTGTTTGGGTGTGTACCAATATATTTTTTAATAGCTTTTATTTTTTAAGAACAGTTTTAGATTACAGAAAACTTGTGGAATACACATTTTTAATTTTGTTCTGCCATGGTGCACATGTGGAATGTCTTCCATTTTCAGGACACTGTGATATCACTGCATCCCACTGTTCTGCTATGGTGTTTTACAGAGGGGGTGCCCTTCCACCTGCTCTTGGTCTTCTCAACTTTGATGTAAATTCTGATCACCTGCCTGCGTGTCTTCTGTCACAGCAGGGCTGACCTTTTGGGCCGGTGACCTGGTTGTGGATAGAACCCTCAGCCTGTCAGTGCTGTGAGGTCCTTACCTCTCTGTCCTGTCCTTGAGCTCATACCTGTTGCCCTTCTCAGCCTGAGCCCCACTGAGTTGACGAGGCTCCTGTGGACGCCGGCTTGCCGTGGGTCCCGCCCTTCCCAGCCCTCGGAGGCACCAGGTTCACCTTTGGCAGCAGCTTGTGCTGGGGGCACCAGTGTTGGAGGCCCATGCAGTTGGTCAGTGTCTGCTGAGCACGGGCTGTGCCATGGCCTTGCATTGGGCTGCTGTCCTTCCTCACGGCAGCAGTGGGCAGTTACACACCGGGCTGGGTAGTGAGTTCTGCCCCCGAACCAGGTCTGGACCCACAGGTGGGCACCATGTGGGGGGACCACCCCCCTGAGCTGTGGCTGCCAGGTGGCCCAGTGATGCCTCTTGGGGTTCTGGCACACACCTGCCCTGAGGAGCTGCTCCAGGGGCAAAGTGCTGGTGCAAACACCACTTAACTGGAAGGGCAGTGAGTGATGCCTGGGGGCGCAGCGAGGCTGCAGTGCTGCCGGTCACTGATCCACAGTCAGGACTACTCATGAGCTGTGGTGTGACCCTGCCGTTTGTTCTGTGGTTGCCCAGATGCCGGGCTTTGGAGTCTCTCCAGCTGGGAGAGAGCTGGGTGCTGGGAGTGCTGCGGTGGGGGGGGCGGGCAGGAATTCCAAAAACAAAGGGCCGAGAGTTCCAAACCCCAGCATCCTTGTCCAAACTGTTTCGATCGGCCTCACCTCGTGGGATTTTCTCCTGGCGTAGTGTGTGTTGGCTCCTTTGGGCCAAACTGGTGTCCCTAGAACGACCCTCCAACAGGCTTGGCTCCCGCCACCGCTCTGGCCGCAGGTGTGGGCTGGCTGGGGTCCAGAGCTGGGCCAGCCCGCCTGTGCAGGTCTGCCTCTCGGTCCTGCTTGGTGTGTCAGAGGCGGGGCTGGCCTCTGCAAGCCAGGCCGATGACCAGGGCTGATGACAGGGATGTCCACACCTACTCTCTGCTGCTGCAGAGCAGACGTACCTCCACGTGGGGGCTCTCGCCCTTCCAGGAGTGGCACAAGAGGAAATGGCACCTTAGCACCAGCTTGGCATTGCACACCATGACTCAGTGAGGGGAGGGCAGTCGGTGCCGCAGGGCTCACACCACCTCTCCTGCCTGCTGGGGGCTCTCGGCTCTCATGGCCAGGAGAAGGGGGCCTCCTCCAGGGCTCAGAGGCCTGGTCTGAGGACCTCCTCCCAGCCTACCTGGTCCTACCCTTGGACCTTTCTAGCCCGTTTCTGCACTGGAGCCCCCATCCTTCTAGGCTAGGGTCCGATGTAGCAGGCCCAGGGATGGCCCTCGGGGCACACACTACAGCTTCCCATGAGAACCACAGCAAGGGGGTTCCGACCTGGCCAGGGCTCAGCACACTGCTTGAGGCCACAGCTGGCTCGCAGCCTGGTCTCGCAAATAATGTTTTACTCGCTTTTGCTGCTGTGTCTCTGTTGCTTTCACACCACAGAGTTGAGAGTCCTTGCAGCAGAACCCACACCTGTGCGACAGTTGTTTTTATGTGCCACCCTGGTGGGCTGAGGGTGCTGGATAGCTGGGGAAGCATCATTTTTGGGTGTGTCTGTGTGGGTGTCCCTGCAGAGGTCAGCATTTGATTCACTGGGCAGGCCTCACCCAGTCCCTCAGGCTGAACGGAAGAAAGCTGAGCAGGGTTTGCACTCTGCTAGAACTGGGCCAGTGCCCTCTGCCCACAGCACCAGTGCTTCTGGCTCTCAGGCCTCCCAGGATCTCGGCTTGCAGACCGCGGTCATGGGCCTTCTTGGCCTGCCTGAGTCCATTCCTCTAATAAATCTCCTGTGCAGCCTTATGTGTGTCCTCTGGGTTCTGTTTCTCCGAGGAGCCCTGACGAATACAGGTCTCTTCCTGTTTGCCTCCCCCTCAGTCCTTGTCCCAACCCGATGCCCCATCAGAGACACCTGTGGGAAGGAGCGCTGCAGCCAATCCAAAGGCGTCTTCTTTCCTTGAGAGGGCCTGGGCCCTGAGCTGAGATGGTTAGGGAAAGGTAAATGAGGCCTTCTGCCTGAGAAGTGCACACTCTCCCCATGGGCACCGGGCTCTCAGTCCCCATCTGGTTGACCACTCTGTGGGCCTGGGACCCGGTGGCTCTCTCTGAATCCCAGGCCTTGTGCCCATGGACTCTTGCGAGCCCATTCCAAATTTCCCATTTAGGTGTGTTTCAGTATAGCTTTACCTGCACAACCAGACTTGGGTCAGATGTGGCAGGTGGGGCCGCTGTGTACCAACTGCCACGTCCAGGAGTGCTTCAAGTGGGCAGTGGAAACCTATGGTCTATAGTTACCATCTCTGCTTCTCTGGCCTGCCTTTGTCTCCAGATCTTGGCCTGGTCAGGGCAGTGGGGCCCTGGGTCTGGACAGCAGAGCATGGGCTGGGTGTCTGGGGCCTCCCATGTACCATGTCCTTCTTGGGGCTGTTGGGGGTCTGGACATTTAGTGCCATCAGAAATGCCAGCTGTGGGGGCCTTGGTGGGCCCCCATCTCAGGGGAAGCCAAGGTTCAGCTTGTTGCCTGAATGCGCCGTATATGGGAGCCCCGCCTTCACAGGGGAACCCTGGTGGCTCTGTTGTCTCCAGTCCAGCATGCCCCTGAAGTCAGGCCCCACGCTCCACTCCTGCCGTGGCCCACTGGACAGGTGCCCCATGTCCTGGGCTCACCGCCCTTGGCACCTGATCTAGGCTGTGTTTGCTCTCCCAGGCCCCCTGCTCTGTCCCTACTCTTCCAGTGCCTCTGGGCCCCCACTCCTGTCATGCACATTGTTGGTGCCCTCCACACCTGGCTTTGAAATCTTGCCTTGGGCCTCCTCATTTGGCAAATCCACCACATCTGACCTAGGTGTCTGCATGGGTAGGGTGAACTTGAAGCAGGCTGGCTGTGACCTCATGCCTGGACTCGCCCAGCCTGCACAGCTTCAGAGCCATGGGCTGGGAGCCTGCCAAGGGACAGCATCAGCCTGCCTGTGGCCAGGCAGCCCCAGGGGGACATTAAGGCAGTGCCACTACGACCTAGAAGCCCAGACAAGTGTGCTGTTTTTAGAAGGCTGTCAGCCATGGGGTTTTGTGGGTGGTGGTAGGTGGAGGCCCAGGCTGGATCCCTGGTATGTCCTGGTGGAGGCCCTCAGGTGGATACTGGCCTGGGTGGGGACATGGTGAGCCTGTGAAGGTGGCTGGGACTAGTAGGCCCACAGCCAGGCGCGCAGTCAGGCAGCACATGCTACACGCTGAGCACATGCTGGGATGGTTGGGGTGGGGCGAGCAGGTGAGCTTTGAGCTGGAGTCAAGGCCGTGGGCCGTGCAAGGTGGTGTGCAGATGGGTGGCTGAGTGATGGGGCATGTGATAAAAACACAATAAAATCGATCGAGAGAGCACCTAACTTGACATAGTAAAGGCAATATATAACAAACCCAGGCCAACATCATACTTAACACAGGCAGTCTGAAAACTTGTCCTTTGAAAGTTGGGAAAAAGATAAGGATGCCCACTCTCCCATGTTTTTAGTCAACATGAGTGTTGAGTCCCTAGCACTGCTGTCAGTCAACACAAAGAAATCAAATGCATCCAGATTGGTAAGGAAGAAGGTAAACTGTCCCTGTTTACATGAGGAACTTTGCGGTTGCTAGATTCCCCCCATTATCAAGTCCCCTGCGCGTAGCCCATTACGGTCACTGTCCATCAGCATAGTGAGATGCTATCGAGCCACTACTTGTCTTCTCTGTGCTATACTGTCTTCTTTGTGACCCGCCGTACTTTATGTGTGCTAATCATAAGGCCTGTTATTCCCCTTTTCCCTCTCTTCTGACCTACTCTCTCCAGTCCCTTTCTCTTTGGTAACTGTTATTCCATTCTTCGTTTCTGTGAGTTCGCTGCTGTTTTGTGCCTTCAGTTTTTTCTTTGTTCTTATACTCCGCAGATGACAGCTCCGTGCAGCCAATCAGCGGATGCGGCGGGCGCTTGCGCAGTGCACCTTCTCCTCGGCTCCAGTAGTACTTGGCAGAAGCATCGCGGCCCCGGAGGTCTGGCCTCGGAGCCGCTGAAGACGGTCTGAGGGGAAATTCCCTATTGATGACTTCACCGCCGGCACGGCCCTCGGCCCCTCAGTGTGGCCAGCGGGGTTTCCTGCCCGGCCATGGGAGGCGGCGGCCGCACCGTGGCGCCCGAGAGCCCCGGCCAGGACGTGTGGTGGTGGCGCGGCGGGCAGCCGAATCCAAAGTTGAGCGCAGGCTGGCGGCGCGGGTGGTGAGATATCCTGACGCTGCAGTTGCACCTGCTCCAGGCGCTGGGTCGAGGTAGGACGGGGCGCGGGCACGGGTACGGGGGTCCCCCTGAGGCGCGGGGTCCCTCTGAGGAGCGGGGCGGTGGTTCGCGGGGTCCCTCTGAGTAGTGGGGCGGTGAGGGCGGGGTGGGGCCCCTGTGGAGCCGGAAAGATGGGGCGGCGGTGTTCCCGGGACGTGGACACCAGGCGGGGGTTTCTGAGTCGGCTGCTGTTTTGGTCCTTTCAGTTTTTCTTTGTTGTTATGCTCCACAAATGAGGGTTCAGTGTTAGGCTGTGGGTTTGGTTTAGGTTTTGGGTTACAGTTAGGTGTGGGTGAAGGTGATGATGAGTGTGAGGGGTTAGGCTGAAGGGCCCAGGTTAGGGTTAGGGTTCGGTTTATGGCTCAGTGTAGGGTGAGGACAGGGTTCCAGTGAGAGTACCGTTTCAGGTTTAATGTTAGGTTTAGGGTGAGGTGTTGGTTGACCCTTACGCTTAGGTGTGGGAGAAAGTGTGAGGGTGAGGGGCCAGGGGAAGGATTAGGGTTATGTGTTTTATGTTTATTTTTGTATCATTAATATACACGTACATGAGCAACATTGTGGGTACTAGGTTCCGTCCGTTATCAAGTCCCCACCACATACCCCATTGTGGTCACTGTCCACCAGTGTACTAAGATAATGTTGAGCCACTCCCTGTCTTCTCTGTGCTGTACTAACTTCCCCGTGTGCCCCCCTACATTATACGTGCTAATCGTCATGCCCATTTTGCCCCGTTATCCCTCCCTTCCCAGCCATCCTCCCCAATCCCTTTCCCTGTCGTAACTGTTAGTCCATTAGTGGTTTCTGTGAGTCTGCTCCTGTTTTGTTCCTTCCGTGTTTTCTTTGTTCTTATACTCCACAGATGAGTGAAATAATTTGATACTTGTCTTTCTCTGCCTGGCTTATTTCACTGGGTATAATACCCTCTATGTCCATCCATGTTGTTGAAAATGGTAGGATTTGTTTTCTTCTTATGGCTGAATAATATTCCATTGTGTATATGTACCACATTTTCTTTATCCATTCATCTACTTATGGGCACTTAGGTTGCTTCCATTTCTTGGCTATTGTAAATAGTGCTGTGATAAACATAGGCTGCATATGTACTTTTCAAACTGTGCTCCTGCATTCTCAGGGTAAGTTCCTAGGAGTGGAAATCCTGGGTCAAATGTTCTTTCTCTTTTGAGTCTTTTGAGGAACCCTCATACTGCTCTCTGCAATGATTGAACTAATTTACATTCTGACCAGCAGTGTAGGAGGGTTTCCCTTTCTCCACATCCTTGGCAACATTTGATTTTGTTTTGTCTTTCGGATGGTGGCCGTCCTAACTGGTGTGAGGTGATATCTCATTATGGTTTTAATTTGCATGTCTCTGATGATCAGCGATGTGGGACATCTTTTCATGTGCCCGTTGGCCATCTGAGTTTCTTCTTTGGTGAAGTTTCTGTTCAGCTTCTCTGCCCAGTTTTTAAATGGCTTATTTACTTTTTGTTGGTTGAGGTGCATGAGCGCTTTATGTAATTTGGATGTCAACCCCTTATCGGGTATGTCATTTATGAATATATTCTCCCTTCCTGTACGATGTCTTTTTGTTCTACTGCTGGTGTCCTTTGCTGTACAGAAGTTTTTTGTTTGATATAGTCCTGCTTGTTCATTTTTCCTTTTGTTTCCCTACCCAGGGAAGTATGCTCATGAAGAAGTTGCTTGTGTTTATGTCCAGGAGATTTTTGCCTATGTGTTTTTCTAAGAGTTTGATGGTTTCAGTTCCGCATGACTTGCATTCAGGTCTTTGATCCATTTTGAGTTTACTTTTGTGTATGGTGTTAGAGAATAATCCAGTTTCATTTGCTTACATGCAGCTGTCCAGTTGTTAAGGTTAGGATTAGGGCTATCTCTAGTGTTAAGTGTAGAGTTGGGTTTAGAAATACATTTTGGTTAGCGTTAGAGTTGGGTTAAGGGTTTAGCGTGATGGTTAATTTTAGAGTTAGTTGTGGGGTTACGGTTCCACATGAGTGAGCGAGAGGCTGAGAGTTAGGTGTTAGTGTAGGGTTGTGTCCGCACACAGGCCTTGCATCAGGGTCACATGAGAGGTAGGAGGAGCTGGGCCTGAACCCGGCTCTCTGTCCCCAGCAGGGGCACTGGTGGCACCCATGCTTTCCGGGGCCTGTGGGGGTGTCGTGCTGTGACTGGTGGGAGGGGGCCCAGGATGGAAGGCGACTGGCCATCAGCCAAGGGCATTCTTGGGGGGGTTTGTCTGAGCAGGAAGCCCAGGTGTGGAGCCTCCAGGCAGCGACTTCACTTCCTTGACGATCTAGCCCAAGAGAATTTGAAACCCCGGTAACCGGGCACCACATTCTTGGGCCAGCCCTTTCGCCAGGTCACTCATTTGGTGAGAGATGCTCGAAGGTGCGCTATGCTGTGTGGTGTCCCCATGGCCCGAGGCCGTGGCCTCTGGAAACCCATAAGGAAAATCTTTGGAAAAGGTTTCCATGTTGGATCGACGGTCTGTCCAGATGCCTCTGTCCATGTGCACTGACGGAGGCAGAGGTAGCACAGTGAGGTGAAGTCGCCGGTGGCCAGAGCAGGAAGAGCCCAGGACTGAAGTGGAACCGAGCTTGGCGTGAGGGTCTTGAAGTAAGGGATATGCACTGGCTTGGTTCAGTGATGTGCGATGCTGTCCATACCTCTGCCCGGTAAGGGATGGGAGCTGTCTCCCCAGGAAATGATGGCGTGCACCTGTTTATGTGTATGTTTTTCAAGTATTAATTGTTTACACAGTTGGCTGTGAGCCCTCAAGGGTTAGGGCCTAGCCTGACTTGTTCACTCCTAGTTCCACAAGACACATTACAGTGCCTGCCCCTTGTGGTCAGTAACAGGCATATGAGGGAAGGAGTGGACAAGCTCTCCTTTTTCTTTAATTTTCCTTTTTCTTTAATTTTTCTGTCATTAATGTACAATTACATTAACAGCATTATGGTTACTAGACACCCCCATTATCAGTTCTCCAGCACATACCCCATTACAGTCACTGTCCATCAGTGCAGTAAGATGCTACAGAAACACTACTTGTCTTCTCTGTGTTATACTACCTTCCCCGTGTCCCGCACCCTACATTATATGTGCTCATCGTAATGCGCCCTTTTCCCCCTTATCCCTCCCTTTGCAGCCTTCCTCCCCAGTCCCTTTCCCTTCGGTAACTGTTAGTCCATTAGTGGTTTCTGTGAGTCTGCTCCTGTTTTGTCCCTTCAATTTTTTCTTTGTTCTTATACTGCACAGATGGGTGAAATCATTTGATACTCTTCTTCCTCGGCCAGGCCTATTTCCTTGAATACAATACCCTCTGGCACCATCCGTTTTGTTGCAAATGGTCAGGTTTGTTTCTTTCTTAGGACTGAGTAGCATTCCATTGTGTATATATACCATCTCTTCTCTATCCAGTCATCTACTGACAGACACTTAGGTTGCTTCCATATCTTGGCTCTTTTAAATTGTGTTGCAATAAACATAACTGTGCATATGTCTTTTTGAATCTGAGAATTTGTATTCTTTGTGTAAATTGCAGGTGTGGAATACCCTGGGAAAATGGTATTTCTCTTTTTATTTTTTCGAGGAACCTCCGTATTGCTTTCCACAATGCTTGAACTGGTTTACATTCCCACCAGCAGTGGAGGAGAGTTCGCCCGCATTTGTATCTCCTAGTCTTTTGAATGTTGACCATCCTAACTGGTGTGAGATGATAACCTCATTGTGGTTTTATTGTGCTTTTCCCTAATAATTTGCGACGTGCCCCATCCTTACATGTGCCTCTTGACCACCTGAATTTCTTCTTTGGAGAAGTGTCTGTTCATATCGTCTGACCATTTTTAATATGGTCTTTTGCTTTCTGGCTCCTGGGGCATGTGAGTTCTTTCTATATTTTGGATGATAAGCCCTTATTGGATATGTCACTTAGAAATGTACTGTCCCATACTGTAGGATCCCTTTTTGATCTGCTGATGGCCCCAGATGCTGTACAGAAGCTTTTTTCCCTCATCTCCCATTTGTTCATTTTTGCTTTTTATTCTGTTTCCCAAGGAGATTCATTCAGGATAGAGTTCCTCGTGTTCACAGTCAAGAGATTTTTGCCTCTGTGTTCCTCCAAGAGTTTTATGGTTTTGTGACATCTGTACAGGTCTTTTATCCATTTTAAGTTTTCTTTTGTGTGTGGGGTTAGTCAATAATCCAGGTTCATTCTCTTGCATGTAGCTGTCCAGTTTTGGCAACACCACTTGTTGAAGAGACTGTCATTTCACCCATTGCATATCCATGGCCCTTTATTGTATATAAATTGTGCATATATTCTTGGGTTTATACTGGGTTCTCTACTCTGTTCCATCGGTGTGTGGGTGTGTTCTTGTGCCTGTACCAAATTGTCTGTGGCTTTGTAGTAGTTCTTGAAGACGGAGAGCGAAATGCACACAGCCTTTTTTCTTTCTTCTCAGGATTGCTTTGACGATTTGGGATCTTTTGTTGTTTCATATGAATTTTTGAACGATCTACTCTTGCTCGTTGAAGAATGCTGTTGGTATTTTGATAGGAATTGCATTGAATCTGTAGATTGCTTTATGCAGGATAGCCGTTTTGAAAAGATTAATTCTCCCTATCTATCAGCACAGGATGTATTTCCATTGACGGGTATCTTTAATTTCTCTCATGGTTGTCTTGTAGTTTTCATGTTTCTATGTCTTACCCTTCTTTGGTTAGTTTTATTCCGAGGTATTTTATTTTTTTCGATGCCATTGTGAATGGAATATTTCGTGGTTACTTTCTCGTAGTTCATCATTCGTATGTACGAATGCAACAGATTTCTGTGTATTAATTTTATATCCTGCAACTTTGCTGAATTCAGACATGAGACTGGTAGTTTTGGAGTGGATTCTTTAGGGACTTTATGTACAGTATCTTGTCAGTTGCAAACAGGGACACTTTAACTTCTTGCAATCTGGGAGCATTTTATTTCTTTGTGTTGACTGATAGGCGTCCTAGCGACTCCAAAATCATGTTGACTAAAAGTTGGGAGGTGGGCATCGTTGTCTTATTCCCGATCTTAAAAGGACAAGCTTTCAGCTTCTCTGTGTTAAGTATGATGTTGGCTGTGGGTTTGTCATATGTGACCTTTATTATTTTGAGTTAGTTGCCCTCTATATCCATTTTGTTGAGTGTTTTTATCCTAAATGAATGTTGAATTTTGTCGACTGTCTTTCCAGCATCTATGGAGATGATCATGGGGTTTTTGTCCTTTTTGTTGATGTGCTGGGTGATGATGATTGCTTTTCCAGTTGTAGCCCAGGAAAGGGGACCACAGACGGTAACCTGACTTCCTTGGTGATGGAGCCCGGAAGAACTTGGAATCCTGGTAAACCAGGCAGCAAAATGTCAGGCCAGCCCTTTCCCCAGATAACTTCACGTGAGACACTCGAAGGTGCACTATGTTGTGTTGTGTCCCCACGGCCTGCAGAAAACCCACAAGGAAAATCTTTGGAAAAGGTTTCCATGTTGGATCAATGCTAGGTCCACATGCCTCTGTCCATGTGCTGGCAGGGAGCCGGAGGTACCACAGTGAGGTGATGTCCCTGGTGGCCAGAGCAGGAAGAGCCCAGGGACTGAAGTGGAACTGAGCTTGGCATGAGGGTCTTGAGGTAAGGGATTTGCACAGGCTTGGTTCAGTGATGTGCGGTGCTGTCCATACCTCTGCCCAGTAAGGGATGGGAGCTGTCTCCCAAGGAAGTGATGGCAAGCACCTTTTCACGGGTATGTTTATCAGGTATTAATTGTTTACAGCGCTGACTGTGAGCCCTCGATGGTAAGGGCCCAGCCTGACTTGTTCAGTCCTTGTTCAACCGCACTTACTGCAGTGCCTGCCCCTTTTGGCCATTTACAGGCGTCTGAGGGAAGAAACGGACAAGCTCTCCTTTTTCTTTAATTTTCCGTTTTTTAAATTATTCTATCATTAATGTACAATTACCTTAACAACATTATGGTTACTAGGCACATCCTGTTATCCATTCTCCACCACATTCCCCATTACAGTCACTGTCCATGAGCATAATAAGATGCTCTAGAAACACTGCTTGTCTTCTCTGTGTTATACTACCTTCCCCGTGTCCCCCACCCTACATTATATGTGCTCATTGTAATGCCCCCTTTTCCCCCTTATGCCTCCCTTCGCAGCATTCCTCCCAAGTCCCTTTCCTGTTGGTAACTGTTAGTCCATTCTTGGTTTCTGTGAGTCTGCAGCTGTTTTGTTCCTTCAGTTTTTCTTTGTTCTTATACTCCACAGATGAGTGAAATCATTTGATGCCTTCTTACTTGGCCAGGCTTATTTCACTGAGCATAATACCCTCTAGCACCATTTGCGTTGTTGCAAATGGTAGGGTTTGTTTCTGTCTTTGGGCTGAAATGCATTCCATTGTGTATATGTACCATCTCTTCTCTATCCATTCGTCTAGTGACGGACAATTAGGTTGCTTTCATATCTTGGCTACTGTGAATTGTGCTGCAATGAACATAATGATGCATATGTCTTTTTGAACTGAGAAGTTGTTTTCTTTGGGTAAATTCCGGGAGTGGAATTCCCGGGTCAAATGGTATTTCTATTTTTAGTTTTCAGAGGAACCTCCATATTGCTTTCCCCAACACTTGAACTAGTTTACATTCCCACTAGCCATGTAGGACTTTTCACCAGCCTTTGCAGTTTCTAGTCTTTTGAATGTTGAGCATCCTACCTGGTGTGAGGTGATAACTCATTGTGGTTTTAATGTGCTTTTCCTTAATGATTAGCCATGTGCCACATCCTTACATGTGCCTGTCGACCATCTGAATTTCTTCTTTCGAGACGTGTCTGTTCACATCCTCTGACCATTTCTAATCTGGTCCTTTGGTTTTTGGCTGTTGTGTCATGTGAGTTCTTTCTATATTTTGGATGTTAAGCCCTTATTGGATATGTCATTTAGAAATATATTGTCCCATACTGCAGGATGCCTTTTTGCCCTGCTGTTGGTGCCCTCTGCTGTACAGAAGATGTTAGCATGATGTTTTCCCAGTTGTTCATTTCTGCTTTTGTTTAATTGCCCAAGGTGATTCGTTGAAGTTAGAGTTTCTCATGTTTATCGTCAAGAGGTTTTTGCCTATGTGTTCCTCTAAGAGTTTTATGGTTTCCTGACATCCATTCATGTCTTTTATCCATTTTGAGTTTTCTTTTGTGTATGGGGTTAGACAGTAATCCAGTTTCATTCTCTTGCATGTAGCTGTCCAGTTTTGACAACACCAGTTGTGGAAGAGACTGTCATTTCCCACTGTATATCCATGGCTCCTTTATTGTATATTAATTGCCCATATATGCTTGGTTTGTATGTGGGCTCTCTAGTCTGTCTCATCGGTCTGCAGGTGTGTTCTTGTGCCAGTACCAAATTGTCTGTGGCTTTGTCGTACTGCTTGAAGTCAGGGAGCGTAATCCACCCAGCTTTTATTTTTTCTTGTCAGGATTGCATTGGCTTTTCGGGGTCCTTTGTGGTTTCATATGAATTTTTGAACTGTCTGCTCTAGCTCGTTGAAGAATGCTGTTGGTATTTTGATAGGAATTGCATTGAATGTGTAGATTGCTTTACGCAGGATGGCCATTTTGAAAAGACAAATTCTCCCTATACATAAGCATGGGATGTACATCCATTTATAGGAATCTTTAATTTCTCTCATGATTGTCTTGTAAATTTCATATTTATGTGTCTTACAATTCCTTGGTTAGGATTATTCCTAGGTATTTTATTGTTTTTGAAGCCATTGTGAATGGAATTCCTTCCTGGTTTCTTTCTCCTAGTTCATCATTAGGGTATATGAATGCAACAGAGTTCTGTGTATTAATTTTGTGTTCTGCATCCTTGCTGAAATAAGATAGTAGATCTGGTAGTTTTGGAGTGGATTCTTTACGGATTTTTATGTACAATATCACGTCAACTGTAAAAGGGGACATTTTACCCTCTTCGTTACCAGTCTGGTTGCAATATATTTCTTTGTGTTGACTGACTGCCGTTTCTAGGGAAACCAGAGCCATGTTGACTAAAAGTGGGGAGAGTGGGCATCCTTGTCTTATTGCCGATCTTAAAAGAACAAGTTTTTAGCTTCTCTGTGTTAAGTGTGACATTGGCAGTGGGTTTGTCATATATGGCCTTTTTTATGTTGAGTTAGTTGCCCTCTATATCCATTTTGTTGAGTGTTTTTATCATAAGTGGATGTTGACTTTTGTCAAATTCCTTTCCAGCATCTATGGAGATGATCATGGGGTTTTTGTCCTTTTTGTTGATGTGCTGGATGATGATGATGGATTTTCCAGTTGTAGCCCAGGAAAGAGGACCGCAGACAGTGACCTCACTTCCTCGACGATGGAGCCCAACAGAACTTGGAATCCCGGTAACCGGGCACCACAGTGTCGGGCCAGCCCATTCCCCAAATCACATGGCGTGAGACACTCGAAGGTGCGTTCTGTTGTGCTGTCCCCATGGCCTGAGGCCATGGCCTCCAGGAAACCCACAAGGAAAATCTTTGGAAAAGTTTTCCATGTTGGATCGACGCTTGGTCCACATGCCTCTGTCCACATGCTCGGAGGGACCCAGAGGTACCACAGTGAGGTGAAGTTCCCGGTGGCCAGAGCAGGAAGAGCCCAGAGACTGACGTGGAACCGAACTTGGCATGAGGTTCTTGAAGTAAGGGATTTGCACTGGCTTGGTTCAGTGATGTGCCGTGCTGTCCATACCTCTGCCCGGTAAGGGATGGGAGCTGTCTCCCCAGGAAGTGATGGCAAGCACCTGTTTATGTGTATGTTTATCATGTATTAATTGTTTACACCATTGGCTGTGAGCCCTCAAGGGTTAGGGCCTAGCCTGACTTGTTCAGTCCTAGTTCCACAAGACATATTACAGTGCCTGCCCCTTGTGGTCATTAACAGGCATCTCAGGGAAGGAGTGGACAAGCTCTGCTTTTTCTTTAATTTTCCATTTTTAATTTTTGTATCATTAATGTACAATTACATTAGCAACATTATGGTTACTAGGCACACCGTATCATCAGTTCTCCACCACATACCCACTACAGTCACTGTCCATCGGTATAGTAAGATGCTAAAGAAACACTACGTGCTTTCTCTGTTCTACTATTTTCCCCCTGTCCCCCAGCCTACATTATACATGGTCGTCGTCATTCCCCATTTTAACCCTTATCCCTCCCTCGGCAGCCTTCCTCCCCAGTCCCTTTTTCTTTGGTACCTGTTAATCCATTAGTGGTTTCTGTGAGTCTGCTCCTGTTTTGTTCCTTCAGTTTTTTCTTTGCTCTTATACTCCACAGATGGGTTAAATCATTTGATACTTGTCTTCCTCGGCCAGGCTTATTTCTCTCTAGCACCATCCGTGTTGTTGCAAATGGTCGGGTTTGTTTCTTTCTTAGGACTGAGTAGCATTCCATTGTGTATATATACCATCTCTTCTCTATCCAGTCATCTACTGACAGACACTTAGGTTGCTTCCATATCTTGGCTCTTCTAAATTGTGGTGCAATAAACATAATTGTACATATACATATGTCTTTTTGATTCTGAGAATTTGTATTTTTTGTGTAAATTGCAGGTGTGGAATACCCTGGGAAAATGGTATTTCTCTTTTTATTTTTTTGAGGAACCTCCATATTGCTTTCCACAATGCTTGGTCTGGTTTACATTCCCACCAGCAGTGGAGGAGAGTTCGCCTGCATTTGTATCTCCTAGTTCTTTGAATGTTGACCATCCTAACTGGTGTGAGATGATACCTCATTGTGGTTTTATTGTGCTTTTCCCTAATAATTTGCGATGTGCCCCATCCTTACATGTGCCTCTTGACCATCTGAATTTCTTCTTGGAGAATTGTCTGTTCACATCCTCTGACCATTTTTAATATGGTCTTTTGCTTTGTGGCTGTTGAGGCATGTGAGTGTTTATATATTTTGGATGTATGCTCTTATTGGATATGTCGTTTAGAAATATATTGTCCTATAATGCAGAATGCCTTTTGCTCTGCTGATGGTACCCTCTACTGAACAGAAGCTTTTTAGCATCATATTGTCCCATTGGTTCATTTTTGTTTTTGTTTCCATTGCCCAAGGATATTCGTTCAGGATACAGTGTCTCATGTTTGTGGTCCAGAGGTTTTTGCCTTTTTGTTTCTCTAAGAATTTTATGGTTTTGTGACCTCCATTAATGTCTTTTATTCATTTTCAGTTTCCTTTTTGTCTGGGGTTAGACGGTAATCCAGTTTCATTCTCTGGCATGTATCTGTCCAGTCTTGCCAACACCAGTTGTTGAAGAGACCGTCATTTCCCAAGTGTATGTCCATGGTTCGTTTATTGTATATTAATTGTCCATATATGCTTGGGTCCATATCTGGCCCCTCTAGTCGGTTCCTTCGGTCTGTGGGTGTGTTTTGTGCCAGTACCAAATTGTCTGTGGCTTTGTAGTAGGGCTTGAAGTTGGGGAGCATAATCCACCCAGTTTTATTCTTTCTTCTCAGGACTGCTTTGGCTATTTGGGATCTTTTGTGGTATCATATGAATTTTTGAACTGTCTGCTCTCGGTCTTTGAAGAATGTTGTTGGTATTTTGATAGGAATTGCATTGAATCTTGTAGATTGCTTCATGCAGGCCGGCCGTTTTGAAAAGATTGATTCTCCCTATCCATCAGCACAGGATGTATTTCCATTGATTGGTATGTTTAATTTCTCTCATGTTTGTCTTTTAGTTTTCATGTTTGTATGTCTTACACTTCTTTCGTTAGTTTTATTCCCAGGTGTTTTATTTTTTTTGATGCCATTTTGAATGGAATATTTCTTGGTTACCCTCTCGTAGTTCATCATTAGTGTATACGAATGCAACAGATTTCTGTGTATTAATTTTATATCCTGCAACTTTGCTGAATTCAGACATTAGACTAGTAGTTTTGGAGTGGATACTTTGGGAATTTTTATGTACAATATCAGGATTCCACGTTCTGTTGGGCTCCATTGTTCTTAAGTGAGGTCACCGTGTGGGGTCCCCTTACCTGTTTTTCATCAGAAAATCCATCATTATGATTTACCTCATCAACAAAAATGACAGTAGTGCCATGGTCATCTCCATAGATACTGGAAAGGCATTCGACAAATTTCAACATCCATTTGTGATAAAAACACTCAACCAAATCGATCGAGAGAGCAACTAACTTGACATAGTAAAGGCAATATATAACAAACCCAGGCCAACATCATACTTAACACAGACGTCGGGAAAAAGATAAGGATGCCCACTCTCCCATCTTTTAGTGAACATGATTGTTGAGTCCCTAGCACTGCTGTCCTTTCAGTGAACACAAAGAAATCAAATGCTTCCAGATTTGTAAGGAAGAAGGTAAAATGTCCCTGTTTACATGAGGAACTTTGTGGTTGCTAGATTCCCCCCATTATCAAGTTCCCCGCGCATAGACCATTACGGTCACTGTCCATCAGCATAGTGAGATGCTGTCGAGCCACTACTTGTCTTATCTGTGCTATACTGTCTTCTTTGTGACCCGCCGTACTTTATGTGTGCTAATCATAATGCCCGTTATTCCCCTTTTCCCTCTCTTCTGACCTACTCTCTCCAGTCCCTTTCCCTTTGGTAACTGTTAGTCCATTCTTCGTTTCTGTGAGTCTGCTGCTGTTTTGTGCCTTCAGTTTTTTCTTTGTTCTTATACTCCGCAGATGACAGCTCCATGCGGCCAATCAGCGGATGCGTCGGGCGCTTGCGCGGTGCAACTTCTTCTCGGCTCCAGTCGTACTCGGCAGAAGCATCGCGGCTCCGGAGGTCTGGCCTCGGAGCAGCTGAAGACGGTCTAAGGGGAAATTCCCTGTTGATGACTTCGCCGCCGCCGCGCCCCTCGGCCCCTCAGTATGGCCAGCGGGGTTTCCTGCCCGGCCATGGGAGGCGGCGGCCGCACCGTGGCGCCCGAGAGCCCCGGCCAGGAAGTGTGGTGGTGGCGCGGCGGGCAGCCGAATCGAAAGTTGAGCGCAGGCCGGCGGCGCGGGTGGTGAGATATCCTGACGCTGCAGTTGCACCTGCTCCAGGCGCTGGGTCGAGGTAGGACGGGGCGCGGTCACGGGTACGGGGGTCCCCCTGAGGCGCGGGGTCCCTCTGAGGAGCGGGGCGGTGGTTCGCGGGGCTCCTCTGAGGAGTGGGGCGGTGAGGGCGGGGTGGGGCCCCTGTGGAGCTGGCAAGTTGGGGCGGTGGTGTTCCTGGGACGTGGCCGCCAGGCGGGGGTTTCTGTGAGTCTGCTGCTGTTTTGGTCCTTTCCGTTTTTCTTTGTTGCTATGCTCCACAAATGAGGGTTCAGTGTTTGGCTGTGGGTTTGGTTTAGGTTTTGGGTTACAGTTAGGTGTGGGTGAAGGTGATGATGAGTGTGAGGGGTTAGGCTGAAGGGCCCAGGTTAGGGTTAGGGTTCGGTTTATGGCTCAGTGTGGGGTGAGGGACAGGGTTCCAGTGAGAGTACCGTTTCAGGTTTAATGTTAGGTTTAGGGTGAGGTGTTGGTTGACGCTTACGCTTAGGTGTGGGAGAAAGTGTGAGGGTGAGGGTGAGGGGCCAGGGGAAGGGTTAGGGTTGTGTGTTCTATGTTTATTTTTGTATCATTAATATACACGTACATAAGCAACATTGGGGGTACTAGGTTCCGTCCGTTATCAAGTCCCCACCACATACCCCACTGCGGTCACTGTCCACCAGTGTACTAAGATGCTGTTGAGCCACTCCCTGTCTTCTCTGTGCTGTACTAACTTCCCCGTGTGCCCCCCTACATTATACGTGCTAATCGTCATGCCCATTTTGCCCCGTTATCCCTCCCTTCCCAGCCATCCTCCCCAATCCCTTTCCCTGTCGTAACTGTTAGTCCATTAGTGGTTTCTGTGAGTCTGCTCCTGTTTTGTTCCTTCGTGTTTTCTTTGTTCTTATACTCCACAGATGAGTGAAATAATTTGATACTTGTCTTTCTCTGCCTGGCTTATTTCACTGGGCATAATACCCTCTATGTCCATCCATGTTGTTGAAAATGGTAGGATTTGTTTTCTTCTTATGGCTGAATAATATTCCATTGTGTATATGTACCACATTTTCTTTATCCATTCATCTACTTATGGGCACTTAGGTTGCTTCCATTTCTTGGCTATTGTAAATAGTGCTGTGATAAACATAGGCTGCATATGTACTTTTCAAACTGTACTCCTGCATTCTCAGGGTAAGTTCCTAGGAGTGGAAATCCTGGGTCAAATGTTCTTTCTCTTTTGAGTCTTTTGAGGAACCCTCATACTGCTCTCTGCAATGGTTGAACTAATTTACATTCTGACCAGCAGTGTAGGAGGGTTTCCCTTTCTCCACATCCTTGGCAACATTTGATTTTGTTTTGTCTTTTGGATGGTGGCCGTCCTAACTGGTGTGAGGTGATATCTCATTATGGTTTTAATTTGCATGTCTCTGATGATTAGCGATGTGGGACATCTTTTCATGTGCCCGTTGGCCATCTGAGTTTCTTCTTTGGTGAAGCTTCTGTTCAGCTTCTCTGCCCAGTTTTTAAATGGCTTATTTGCTTTTTGTTGGTTGAGGTGTGTGAGCGCTTTGTGTAATTTGGATGTCAACCCCTCATCGGGTATGTCATTTATGAATATATTCTCCCTTCCTGTACGATGTCTTTTTGTTCTACTGCTGGTGTCCTTTGCTGTACAGAAGCTTTTTGTTTGATATAGTCCTGCTTGTTCATTTTTCCTTTTGTTTCCCTCGCCGGGGAAGTATGCTCATGAAGGAGTTGCTTGTGTTTATGTCCAGGAGATTTTTGCCTATGTGTTTTTCTAAGAGTTTGATGGTTTCAGTTCCGCATGACTTGCATTCAGGTCTTTGATCCATTTTGAGTTTACTTTTGTGTATGGTGTTAGAGAATAATCCAGTTTCATTTGCTTACATGCAGCTGTCCAGTTGTTAAGGTTAGGATTAGGGCTATCTCTAGTGTTAAGTGTAGAGTTGGGTTTAGAAATACATTTTGGTTAGCGTTAGAGTTGGGTTAAGGGTTTAGCGTGATGGTTAATTTTAGAGTTAGTTGTGGGGTTACGGTTCCACATGAGTGAGCGAGAGGCTGAGAGTTAGGTGTTAGTGTAGGGTTGTGTCCGCACACAGGCCTTGCATCAGGGTCACATGAGAGGTAGGAGGAGCTGGGCCTGAACCCGGCTCTCTGTCCCCAGCAGGGGCACTGGTGGCACCCATGCTTTCCGGGGCCTGTGGGGGTGTCGTGCTGTGACTGGTGGGAGGGGGCCCAGGATGGAAGGCGACTGGCCATCAGCCAAGGGCATTCTTGGGGGGGTTTGTCTGAGCAGGAAGCCCAGGTGTGGAGCCTCCAGGCAGCAACTTCACTTCCTTGACGATCTAGCCCAAGAGAATTTGAAACCCCGGTAACCGGGCACCACATTCTTGGGCCAGCCCTTTCGCCAGGTCACTCATTTGGTGAGAGATGCTCGAAGGTGCGCTATGCTGTGTGGTGTCCCCATGGCCCGAGGCCGTGGCCTCTGGAAACCCATAAGGAAAATCTTTGGAAAAGGTTTCCATGTTGGATCGACGGTCTGTCCAGATGCCTCTGTCCATGTGCACTGACGGAGGCAGAGGTAGCACAGTGAGGTGAAGTCTCCGGTGGCCAGAGCAGGAAGAGCCCAGGACTGAAGTGGAACCGAGCTTGGCGTGAGGGTCTTGAAGTAAGGGATATGCACTGGCTTGGTTCAGTGATGTGCGATGCTGTCCATACCTCTGCCCGGTAAGGGATGGGAGCTGTCTCCCCAGGAAATGATGGCGTGCACCTGTTTATGTGTATGTTTTTCAAGTATTAATTGTTTACACAGTTGGCTGTGAGCCCTCAAGGGTTAGGGCCTAGCCTGACTTGTTCACTCCTAGTTCCACAAGACACATTACAGTGCCTGCCCCTTGTGGTCAGTAACAGGCATATGAGGGAAGGAGTGGACAAGCTCTCCTTTTTCTTTAATTTTCCTTTTTCTTTAATTTTTCTGTCATTAATGTACAATTACATTAACAACATTATGGTTACTAGACACCCCCATTATCAGTTCTCCAGCACATACCCCATTACAGTCACTGTCCATCAGTGCAGTAAGATGCTACAGAAACACTACTTGTCTTCTCTGTGTTATACTACCTTCCCCGTGTCCCGCACCCTACATTATATGTGCTCATCGTAATGCGCCCTTTTCCCCCTTATCCCTCCCTTTGCAGCCTTCCTCCCCAGTCCCTTTCCCTTCGGTAACTGTTAGTCCATTAGTGGTTTCTGTGAGTCTGCTCCTGTTTTGTCCCTTCAATTTTTTCTTTGTTCTTATACTGCACAGATGGGTGAAATCATTTGATACTCTTCTTCCTCGGCCAGGCCTATTTCCTTGAATACAATACTCTCTGGCACCATCCGTTTTGTTGCAAATGGTCAGGTTTGTTTCTTTCTTAGGACTGAGTAGCATTCCATTGTGTATATATACCATCTCTTCTCTATCCAGTCATCTACTGACAGACACTTAGGTTGCTTCCATATCTTGGCTCTTTTAAATTGTGTTGCAATAAACATAACTGTGCATATGTCTTTTTGAATCTGAGAATTTGTATTCTTTGTGTAAATTGCAGGTGTGGAATACCCTGGGAAAATGGTATTTCTCTTTTTATTTTTTCGAGGAACCTCCGTATTGCTTTCCACAATGCTTGAACTGGTTTACATTCCCACCAGCAGTGGAGGAGAGTTCGCCCGCATTTGTATCTCCTAGTCTTTTGAATGTTGACCATCCTAACTGGTGTGAGATGATAACCTCATTGTGGTTTTATTGTGCTTTTCCCTAATAATTTGCGACGTGCCCCATCCTTACATGTGCCTCTTGACCACCTGAATTTCTTCTTTGGAGAAGTGTCTGTTCATATCGTCTGACCATTTTTAATATGGTCTTTTGCTTTCTGGCTCCTGGGGCATGTGAGTTCTTTCTATATTTTGGATGATAAGCCCTTATTGGATATGTCACTTAGAAATGTACTGTCCCATACTGTAGGATCCCTTTTTGATCTGCTGATGGCCCCAGATGCTGTACAGAAGCTTTTTTCCCTCATCTCCCATTTGTTCATTTTTGCTTTTTATTCTGTTTCCCAAGGAGATTCATTCAGGATAGAGTTCCTCGTGTTCACAGTCAAGAGATTTTTGCCTCTGTGTTCCTCCAAGAGTTTTATGGTTTTGTGACATCTGTACAGGTCTTTTATCCATTTTAAGTTTTCTTTTGTGTGTGGGGTTAGTCAATAATCCAGGTTCATTCTCTTGCATGTAGCTGTCCAGTTTTGGCAACACCACTTGTTGAAGAGACTGTCATTTCACCCATTGCATATCCATGGCCCTTTATTGTATATAAATTGTGCATATATTCTTGGGTTTATACTGGGTTCTCTACTCTGTTCCATCGGTGTGTGGGTGTGTTCTTGTGCCTGTACCAAATTGTCTGTGGCTTTGTAGTAGTTCTTGAAGACGGAGAGCGAAATGCACACAGCCTTTTTTCTTTCTTCTCAGGATTGCTTTGACGATTTGGGATCTTTTGTTGTTTCATATGAATTTTTGAACGATCTACTCTTGCTCGTTGAAGAATGCTGTTGGTATTTTGATAGGAATTGCATTGAATCTGTAGATTGCTTTATGCAGGATAGCCGTTTTGAAAAGATTAATTCTCCCTATCTATCAGCACAGGATGTATTTCCATTGACGGGTATCTTTAATTTCTCTCATGGTTGTCTTGTAGTTTTCATGTTTCTATGTCTTACCCTTCTTTGGTTAGTTTTATTCCGAGGTATTTTATTTTTTTCGATGCCATTGTGAATGGAATATTTCCTGGTTACTTTCTCGTAGTTCATCATTCGTGTGTACGAATGCAACAGATTTCTGTGTATTAATTTTATATCCTGCAACTTTGCTGAATTCAGACATGAGACTGGTAGTTTTGGAGTGGATTCTTTAGGGACTTTACGTACAGTATCGTGTCAGTTGCAAACAGGGACACTTTAACTTCTTCCTTACAATCTTGGAGCATTTTTATGTGTCTGGTTATCAGGTATTAATTGTTTACAGCGCTGACTGTGAGCCCTCGATGATAAGGGCCCAGCCTGACTTGTTCAGTCCTTGTTCAACCGCACTTACTGCAGTGCCTGCCCCTTTTGGCCATTTACAGGCGTCTGAGGGAAGAAATGGACAAGCTCTCCTTTTTCTTTAATTTTCCGTTTTTTAAATTATTCTATCATTAATTTACAATTACCTTAACAACATTATGGTTACTAGGCACACCCTGTTATCCATTCTCCACCACATTCCCCATTACAGTCACTGTCCATGAGCATAATAAGATGCTCTAGAAACACTGCTTGTCTTCTCTGTGTTATACTACCTTCCCTGTGTCCCCCACCCTACATTATATGTGCTCATTGTAATGCCCCCTTTTCCCCCTTATGCCTCCCTTCGCAGCCTTCCTCCCAAGTCCCTTTCCTGTTGGTAACTGTTAGTCCATTCTTGGTTTCTGTGAGTCTGCAGCTGTTTTGTTCCTTCAGTTTTTCTTTGTTCTTATACTCCACAGATGAGTGAAATCATTTGATGCCTTCTTACTTGGCCAGGCTTATTTCACTGAGTATAATACCCTCTGGCACCATTTGCTTTGTTGCAAATGGTAGGGTTTGTTTCTGTCTTTGGGCTGAAATGCATTCCATTGTGTATATGTACCATCTCTTCTCTATCCATTCGTCTAGTGACGGACAATTTGGTTGCTTCCATATCTTGGCTACTGTGAATTGTGCTGCCGTGAACATAATGGTGCATATGTCTTTTTGAATCTGAACAGTTGTATTTTTTGGGTAAATTCCAGGAGTGGAATTCCCGGGTCAAATGTATTTCTATTTTTAGTTTTCAGAGGAACCTCCATATTGCTTTCCCCAACACTTGAACTGGTTTACATTCCCACCAACCGTGTAGGAATTTTCACCAGCCTTTGCAGTTTCTAGTCTTTTGAATGTTGAGAATCCTACCTGGTGTGAAGTGATATCTCATTGTGGTTTTAATGTGCTTTTCCTTAATGATTAGCGATGTGCCACATCCTTACGTGTGCCTGTTGACCATCTGAATTTCTTCTTTCAAGACGTGTCTGTTCATATCCTCTGACCATTTCTAATCTGGTCCTTTGCTTTTTGGCTGTTGTGTCATGTGAGTTCTTTCTATAGTTGGATGTTAAGCCCTTATTGGATATGTCATTTAGAAATATATTGTCCCATCCTGCAGGATGCCTTTTTGCCCTGCTGTTGGTGCCCTCTGCTGTACAGAAGATGTTAGCATGATGTTTTCCCAGTTCATTTCTGCTTTTGTTTCATTGCCCAAGGTGATTCGTTGAAGTTAGAGTTTCTCATGTTTATCGTCAAGAGGTTTTTGCCTATGTGTTCCTCTCAAAGTTTTATGGTTTCCTGACATCCATTCATGTCTATTATCCATTTTGAGTTTTCTTTTGTGTATGGGGTTAGACAGTAATCCAGTTTCATTCTCTTGCATGTAGCTGTCCAGTTTTGACAACACCAGTTGTGGAAGAGACTGTCATTTCCCACTGTATATCCATGCTCCTTTATTGTATATTAATTGCCGATATATGCTTGGTTTGTATGTGGGCTCTCTAGTCTGTCCCATCGGTCTGCAGGTGTGTTCTTGTGCCAGTACCAAATTGTCTGTGGCTTTGTCGTACTGCTTGAAGTCAGGGAGCGTAATCCACCCAGCTTTTATTTTTTCTTGTCAGGATTGCATTGGCTTTTCGGGGTCCTTTGTGGTTTCATATGAATTTTTGAACTGTCTGCTCTAGCTCGTTGAAGAATGCTGTTGGTATTTTGATAGGAATTGCATTGAATGTGTAGATTGCTTTACGCAGGATGGCCATTTTGAAAAGACAAATTCTCCCTATACATAAGCATGGGATGTACATCCATTTATAGGAATCTTTAATTTCTCTCATGATTGTCTTGTAAATTTCATATTTATGTGTCTTACAATTCCTTGGTTAGGATTATTCCTAGGTATTTCATTGTTTTTGAAGCCATTGTGAATGGAATTCTTTCCTGGTTTCTTTCTCCTAGTTCATCATTAGGGTATATGAATGCAACAGAGTTCCGTGTCTTAATTTTGTATCCTGCACCCTTGCTGAAATAAGATATTAGATGTGGTAGTTTTGGAGTGGATTCTTTATGGATTTTTATGTACAATATCATGTCAACTGTAAAAAGGGACATTTCATCCTCATTGTTACCATTCTGGTTGCATTATGTTTCTTTGTGTTGACTGATTGCTGTTTCTAGGGAAGCGAGACCCATGTTGACTAAAAGTGGGGAGAGTGGGCATCCTTGTCTTATTGCTGATCTTAAAAGGACAAGTTCTCAGCTTCTCTGTGTTAAGTATGACATTGGCAGTGGGTTTGTCATATATGGCCTTTATTATGTTGATTTAGTTGCCTTCTCTATCCATTTTGTTGAGTGTTTTTATCATAAGTGGATGTTGAATTTTGTCGAATGTCGTTCCAGCATGTATGGAATTGATCATGGGGTTTTTGTCCTTTTTTTTGATGTGCTGGACGATGATCATCGAATTTGCAGTTGTAGCCCAGGAAAGGGGAACTGCAGACAGTGACCTCATTTTCTTGAGTATGGAGCCCAACAGAACTTGGATACCCGGTAACCGGGCACCACAATGTCGGAAAGCCCTTTCCCCAAATCACATGGCTTGAGACACTCGAAGGTGCCATCTGTTGTTTTGTCCTCATGGCCCGAGGCCATGGCCTCCAGGAAACCCAGAAGTCAAATTGTCACTATTTGCAGATGACATGATACTGTACATAAAAAACCCTAAAGACTCCACTCCAAAACTACTAGAACTAATATCTGACTACAGCAAAGTTGCAGGATACAAATTAACACACATAAATCTGTTGCTTTCCTATACACTAATGATGAACTAACAGAAAGAGTGGTCAGAAAAACAATTCCATTGACAGTTGCATCAAAAAGAATAAAATGCCTAGGAAAAAAGCTAATGAAGGAAGTGAAAGACCTGTACTCTGAAAACTACAAGACACTCCTAAGAGAAATTAAAGAGGACACTAACAAATGGAAATGCATCCCATGCTCTTGGCTAGGAAGAATAAATATTGTCAAAATGGCTATACTACCTCAAGTAATCTATAGATTCAATGCAATACCTATCAAACTACCAACAGCTTTCTTCAATGACGTAGAAGAAATAATTCTAAAATTCATATGGAACCACAAAAGACCCCGAATAGCCAAAGTAATCCTGAGAAGAAGGAATAAAACGGGGAATTACGCTCCCTGACTTCAAGCTCCAGTTCAAAGCCACAGTAATGAAGACAATTTGGTATTGGCACAAAAACCGACCCACAGACCAGTGGAGCAGAATAGAAAATCGAAATATTAACCCAAACATATACAGTCAATTAATATTTGGTAAAGGAGCCTTGGATATACAATGGGGAGATGACAGCCTCTTTAGCAGCTGGTGTTGGAAAAACTGGACAGCTACATGTAAGAGAATGAAACTGGACTACTGTCTAGCCCCATACACAAAGGTAAACTCAAGGTGGATCAAAGACCTGAATGTAAGTCAGGAAACCATAAAACTCTTAGAAAAAAACATTGGCAAAAATCTCTTGGACATAAACACGAGTGGTGACTTCTTCATGAACATATCTCCCCGGGCAAGGGAAACAAAAGCAAAAATGAGCAAGTGGGACAATATCAAGCTGAAAAGCTTCTGTACAGCAAAGGACACCATCAGTAGAAGAAAAAGACATCCTACTGTATGGGAGAATATATTGATAAATGACGTATCCGATAAAGGGTTCACACCCAAAATATATAAAGAACTCACGCACCTTAACAAACAAAAAGCAAATAATCCAATTAAGAAATGGGCAGAGTACATGAATAGACACTTCTCTAAAGAAGAAATTCAGATGGCCAACAAGGACATGACAAGATGCTCCACATCGCTAATCATCAGAGAAATGCAGATGAAAACCACAGTGAGGTATCACCTCACACCGATGAGGATGGCCAACATCTAAAACATGCAAACAACAACAAATGTTGGCGAGGATATGGAGAAAAGGGAACCCTCCTACACTGCTGGTGGGAATGGAAATTAGTTCAAACATTGTGGAAAGCAGTATGGAGGTTCCTCAAAAAACTCAAAATAGAAATACCATTTGACCCAGGAATTCCACTCCTAGGAATTTACCCTAAGACTGCAGCATCCCAGTTTGAGAAAGACAGATGCACCCCCTGTTTATCGCAGTATTATTTACAATAGCCAAGAAATGGAAGCAACCCAAGTGTCCATCAGTAGACGAATGGATAAAGAAGAGGTGGTACATATACACAATGGAATATTATTCAGCCATAAGAAGAAAACAGATCCTTCCATTTTCAGTAACATGGATGGAGTTAGAGGGTATTATGCTCAGTGAAATAAGCCAAGCCAAAAAAGACAAGTATCAAATGATTTCACTCATATGTGAAGTATAAGAACAAAGAAAAAACTGAAGGTACCAAACAGCAGCAGACTCACAGAACCCAAGAACGGACTAATAGTTACCAAAGAGAAAGGGACTGGGGAAGATGGGTGGGAAGGGAGGGATAACAGGGAAAAGGGGGCATTACTATTAGCAGTCGTAATGTTGGGGGGGCCTGGGGAGGGCTGTACAACTCAGAGAAGACAAGTAGTGATTCTGTAGCATCTCACTATGCTTATGGACAGTGAATGTAATGGGGTTGGTGGGGGGGACCTGATGAAGGGGGTAGTTTAATAAGCATAATATTGCACATATAATTGTAGATTAATGATACCAAAACAAATTATATAAAAAATTAAAAAATTAAAAAAAAATCAACTGCCAAATCCTGTGCGCAGGCGCGCTGGAAGATGGGCTGGGTGACGGGGGTGGGGCTAAGGTATTAAGCCGTTAGGGGAGGGATTTCGCACGTTAGGTGCTCGCGTGCCCCGGCAGTGGAAGCGCGCGCCCGTTTCTGCGTGGCTGGTTCGAGCAGTTGTGTTTGTCACAGTCGGTGTCGGCGAAAAGCTGCAGGAGCGTTAGCCATGCCGTCGGCGAGTCGCTGTTGGGAGACCTTGGAGGCGCTGCGCAATTCCGACAAAGGTCGCCTCAGCTACCACCGCGACTGCGAGGTGAGCGGTGGCGCTGGAGGGGGCGGTGGCCCTACCGATCCCTCTCCACGGAGCCCTGCTGTTGCAGAGCCCTGGGCGTGTCCTGCTCGGGGACCGGTGCGTTCTTTCTCACCGGCGTTTGTTTCTCGACTCCCGTGTGTGCCTCGCCCTTTCTACGGTTTCTGCCCTCTCCTGGCTATTCTAGTCTTTCGGGGGAGCTCTCCGTACTTTAGAGGTGCTTTTTTCTCTGAAAGCTTCATTACTACCTGTAGCCAGAGCAATTCTGACCCTCTCAGGGTCCGTTAATTTGCTGTGCATCTCTTGTACTAGGCGATCCACAATTTTAGCAGTGAACGGTAAACTTGACCTAACTTACTGCTGCCAGTGAAAAGACCAGATTTTTAGAAGACATTAGGCAGACATGAAGAGTTTAATGGTGGCGTGGTCACTTGTTCCTAGGATTTGCAAAGCTCTGTATTAGTATTAGACCGTAGGTGTTAGGGTGATGTAGAGACAATTAAGGCATGATTCTTGTTCCGGAGTTGCTGATGATTTAGCTACAGATAGTATGTTGCCCGTCTCTCTAGACTTACACGTGAAAAAATTCTAAAGCGTTTGCCTGTCTTTTATGTATTGTCAGTTCTAAAGAGTAGATACCTTACATTCTGTAGGATAAATCCCTGTATGAGTTTATCTGGTGTAGGCTCAGGTTATGCATGCATGGCAGAAATACCACAGAAAATAATGCTTCGTTCTCAGTAAGTCACACCAGGAATCACAGATGCTTCAACCCATCCCCAGTTGTGGAGATGCTAACCTTGATCACCAGGTTGCATTGGTATCCGCCAGATATGACCACCTAATTCATTAGTTTTCTCTTTGTAACTAATTAGTATTTTGTGGGGAGTTATTCCAAGATTACACCAGTATTGTTTTCCTCATGAAATTTCCACCTTTAGCATTCATTAATGGTTTCTGCCTGAATCAGTAGCCTCTCTGTTGTAACCAAATAGTGTTTGTTTATATTCATCATTCCTTCTACACTTCTTAGCTGGCATTCTACCTTGAGGAAGAGTTTTAATTATATCAGCATGGACTCATGGGTTCCTGTTTTATTAATGAGTATAATCCATTACTGTAACCTTGTGCATGTGCATTTTCAATTTTGTGGAAAGCGTGTCTTACAGATAAACTCTTAGAATTGAGATTTCTAGGTCAGAAGGTAAACACAGATGCAGTTCTGTTACATATTGCCACGTTCACACACCCCTCCCCCCAAGAGTGGATGTATCAGTTTGCTTTCCAGTCAGCAATGCATGAGCTTGCCTTTTGGCCTGTTGCCTTGCCAGCAGAATGTGTTACCCTGATTTTTATTTATGCTTGGCTAATGGGTAAAAGTGAGATCTCAGGATAGTTTTGCAGTGCCTTTTTCTTTTGATATTATTGGACATTTTTTCATATATTCAAGAGCCAGTTTTATTTGTGAATTTCTGATCTGCATTTTGCTCATTTTTATTTTTAGGTTTTGGTGTATTGAAGTTTACAAGTTCTTTATGTACTAGGAATAATAATAGCCCTTACCTGTATATACATTGCTTTTTTTTCCCTTAGTCCATCAGTTGAATTTTTTCTGGTTATGGCGTTTTTGCTTTTTACATCTGAAACTTCAGCTCTGGGATTTATTTTGGTGTAAGGAATGAGGAAAAAAAAATGTCTCAACGTTACTTCTACTATGTCTTTAAAATGAGCTTCGTTACTGTATAAAATGTGCATACAGCCTGTTTGCTTCTCTGTCCCGATTATTCCCCGTGGATTTATTGTCCATGGGTTGTGTGCCTCTGGTGCAGGTCAGCCTCTCTCCACGGCAGCATGATGGACCCTGTGGGCTGGGTTGGGTACGTCTTCGTTGTCAGGGGTGCTGTTGTTGTTTGGTGCCTTATGTGGTGTTTACCGGCATCCCTGGCCTCTTCCACTGGCTGCCAGAAGCACCCTTCCACTTGTGACAACCAAAAATGTTTCCAGGCATTGCTGTATGTCCCCTGGGGGGTAAAACTGACTGTACTTGAGAACCACTGATCTAGGTAAAAATAATTGTTTGCAGTTTTTGAGTAGTTATGTGC
>JAVSCE010014724.1:0-23266 GCA_032199065.1 Smutsia gigantea | reverse complement strand
ATGTTTCTTTGTTTCTCTCCCTTCTTATTCCTCCTCCTCCATTCTTTCATAATAGGTGTTTTATTTTTTGCCTTTAGTTAGTATTTGGATGGTCTGCTTTCTTTGCTATGATTTTTTTTTTCCTCTGGTGACATCTTTTTAGCCTTAGGTGTGCTTCCCTCTAGAGCAGTCCATTTAAGATATCCTGTAGTGGTGGTTTATGAGACGCAAATTCTCTTAATTTTCGTTTATCTGGAAATTGTTAAATCCCTCCATCATATTTAAATGATAATCGTGCTGCATACAATATTCTTGTTTCGAGGCCCTTCTGTTTCATTACGTTAAATATATCATGCCATTCTCTTCTGGCCTGTAAGGTTTCTGTTGAGAAGTCTGATGATAGTCTGATGGGTTTTCCTTTTTAGGTGATCTTTTTTCTCTCTCTAGCTGCCTTTAATACCCTGTCTTTATCTTTGATCTTTGCCATCTTAATAATTATGTGTCTTGGTGTTGTCTTCCTTGGGTCCCTTGTTTTGGGAGATCTATGAGCTTCTGTGGACTGCGAGACTACTTCCTTCCCCAGCGAGGGAAAGTTTTCAGCAATTATTTCTTCAAAGACACTTTCTATCCCTTTTTTTCTCTCTTCTTCCTCTTATACTCCTATAATGTGAATATTGTTCCGTTTGGATTGGTCACACAGTTTTCTTAATATTCTTTCATTCCTAGAAATCCTTTTATCTCTCTCTGCCTCAGCTGCTCTGTACTCCTGTTCTCTGATTTCTATTCCATTAACAGTCTCGCATCTCATCCATTCTGCTGTTAAGCCCATCGATCGCTTGTCTGATTTCTGCATTGTCTTTCCTCAGTTCCCTCACTTCCTCCCTCAGCTCTTGCACATTTCTCTGTAGGTCCATCAGCATGGTTATGACTTTTATTCTGAATTTTTTTTCAGGGAGGCTGTGCATTTCCATCCCTTCAGACTCCCTCTCTGGGGTTGTCTGGTTGATTTTGGTCTGAACCATATTCCTCTGTCTTTTCATGGCTGTATAATTTGGTCACTGATAGTTGCCACGTATGTCTGCTGGGCTCTTTAAGACTTTAAAAAGAGAAGAAAAAAATAGAGAAAAAAGAAAAAAAAGAAAGAAAAAAGAAAGAAAAGAAAAAACAAAAACAAAACAAAAAACAAAACAAAAAAACAAAAAAAAAAATGCCCACCGGACGTAGATTCTGTGGGAATGCTCTAGGTGGCGCTATTGCCCCACTATTCCACAGCTGTGACTGTGCCGCTCCGCAGGGCCCTTTATCGCTCTGGCAGGGGTGGGAACGAGTAGGAGGCTGTTGATCTCAGTGAGAAGTGTTAAGTATGGCTACGCTTCCTCAGTCGCCAGCTAAGGCGTCTGAAACTCCCCAGGACTCCCAGCCTGCTGGGCTGAGTGTGCTGGGGCGATCCAGCTCCTCCGCTGGGCTCCTGTCTCTTTAAGACCGCTGAAGAAAGCGCGCACTTTTTTTTTTCCTTCCCGGGAGCCGGCTGCAAGCACCCTGGCGCGTTCCCCGCTCAGATCCTGCCCCTCTGTCTCTCCCATCTCCGCTGCACTGCGCAATGTGGGTCAGCGCTCCCCGCGCAGATCCCCGGGGCTGGCTACTTCGCGGGGTGCACTTCCACTCCCTCCCGGCTCTGAATCCTCTCCTCCCGCCGGTGCGCTGGGGTGGGGGAGTGCTCGGGTCCCGCCGGGTCGTGGCTCTGTATCTTACCCGCCTCTTGGGGTGCCGAGTCCTCTCGGGTGTAGCTGCACGCTGTGCGCTTTCCTGTGTATTCTCGTCTCTCTTTTAGGAATAGATGTATTTTCTGTGTTTTCGTAGATAAATATAGTGCTGGGAGGAGATTTCTGCCGCCCTGCTCACACCGCCATCTTCCCGGAAGTCCTGAAAGCTTTTCCTTTAAGATTGGGAACAAGACAAGGATGCCCACTCTCCCCACTTTTATTCAACATAGTTCTGGAGGTCTAGCCACAGCATTCAGACAACACAAAGAAATAAAAGGCATCCAGATTAGCAAGGAAGAAGTCAAACTGTCCCTGTTTGCAGATGACATAATATTGTACATAAAAAACCCTAAAGAATCCACTCCAAAACTATTAAATCTAATATCTGAATTCAGCAAAGTTGTGGGATACAAAATTAATACACAGAAATCTGTTGCATTCCTATACACTAACAATGAACTAGCAGAAAGAGAAATCAGGAAAACAATTCCATTCACAATCGCATCGAAACGATAAAATACCTAGGAATAAACCTAACCAAGGAAGTGAAAGACCTATACCCTGAAAACTAGAAGACACTCTTAAGAGAAATTAAAGATGGCCCCCATCCAAAAGACAAACAACAACAAGTGTTGACGAAGATGTGGAGAAAGGGGAACCCTCCTACACTGCTGGTGGGACTGCAAATTAGTACAACCATTGTGGAAAGTAGTATGGAGGTTCCTCAAAAAACTCAAAATAGAAATACCATTTGACGCAGGAATTTCACTCCTAGGAATTTACTCTAAGAATGCAGAATCCCAGGTTGAAAAAGACATATGCACCCCTATGCTTATCGCAGCACTATTTACAATAGCCAAGAAATGGAAGCAACCTAAGCGTCCATCAGTAGATGAATGGATAAAGAAGATGTGGTACATATACATCATGGAATATTATTCAGCCATAAGAAGAAAACAAATCCTACCATTTGCAACAACATGGATGGAGCTAGAGGGTATTATACTCAGTGAAATAAACCAGGCGGAGAAAGACAAGTATCAAATGATGTCACTCATCTGGGGAGTATAAGAACAAAGAAAAAACTGAAGGAATACAATAGCAGCAGACTCACAGAACCCAAGAATGGACTAACAGTTACCAAAGAGAAAGGGACTGGGGAAGATGGGTTGGATGGGAAGGATAAGAGAGAAAAAGGGCTATTACAATTAGCACACATAATGTAGCAGGGGGTGGGGGTGGGGTGAGGTGATACGGGGAAGGCAGTATAACATAGAGAAGACAAGTAGTGATTCTATAACATCTTACTAGGCTGATGGACAGTGACTGCAATGGGTATGTGGTTGGGACTTGATAATAGGGGGAGTCTAGTAACCATAATGTTGCTCATGTAATTGTATAATAATAATAACAAAATTAAAAAAATTACCTTCAAAAAAAAACCTAGGATTTATTAGTTCTCATAATTCTCTGGGTTCACCCAACAGTTCTGCCCTGTTTGGGATTGGTGGGATCACCAATAATGCAACATTCACCTGAGAGCTTGGCTGGGCATTTTGGTGCTTTCCATATGGCCTCACTCTCGGCATTATGTTCCATCCTCCAGGGCTTCTCCAGATGGCCTATCTTTTCATTGGGATAACCTGGACTTCCTTAAAAATGGAGGATAGGTCCTAAGAGAGAGAATTCCAAAAGTGCAAACTGTGGTGAGCAAGTGCTTATCAAGTCTCTTTCTGTCACTTTTAGTGATGTACTATTGATAAAAATAAATTATATGGCCAAGTCCAGAGCGAAACAGTAGCAATACTAGTGGTTCATTGAGGGGCCACCAGTGTAAGACTGCCATGCCAAATGAAAGCCTAGGGTGTTTACCAGGGTACCTCCTCTTTGGTGGCCCTTGATCTCTGCTGTTTGTCATCTTGGTCCTGTAAGACTGCCCAAAGCTCTTCTCACCTTTCCAGCCTCCTAGAATTGGCAAATGCATCAAAGGGAACAGCAGTGTTGAATGATGGGATTGCCTCTCTGTACTTCATTTTCTCTTTGGAATTCGGCTCCACAAGTTCTCATTTGGAATCTTTCCAGGGACTTTAAACACATATTTCTTCTATTCTGCCCAGCTTGTCTAGTTGTTCCCAATAACAAGAATGGTCTTAAACAAGGAGATCTGTCACTGCTGGAAGCAGAAATACCATAGAAGGGAAGAAGATGGAGAAAACTACTTCAAGATAGGAGGTAAAAGGAGTAGATGCTGACACAAGATTTTCGAAGACTAGGAAGAGGTTAATATTTTGGAGATCCTGGAGGAGAAAAAGCCTTGCCTTGCTGCCTCCCAGTGCTCTAGGACGTAGAAAGTGCTCAAGGAGAAATGACTGCCTGGACCTCATATTTCCAACTTCCACAAAATCCCCCAACCTCTAGTAGGGCAGGGAAGAAACAGAGCCACTTTCCCTCAAAGGACCTAAGCCTGTGCAGGCTTAGTCTGTGATTATTTCAGTGTTAACTAGTATAGGCCCAGGACTTTCTTGATGTTCTAGACTGCAGAAGACCCATGAAACTTGTATAAATCCCCCCTGCAGTTTGCAGTTGGGAGAGAACCCTAATTATGACTGTAATGCAATATCTGAATACTTTGGCAAATAGAGGTTCAGGTGACCTTTGTTTCAGAAAAAATAAAGTGTTATTTAATGTACCATATTTTGATGAATGCAAATTCATACCCATTATATATATTAAAAAAAATAGCCACCTGAAAATTGGAATCAAAGGCCATACTTTGAATACTCTACTTGGGCATTGACTTTGTGTGTGTGTGTGTGTGTGTGTGTGTGTGTGTGTGTGTGTGTGTGTGGTAACAGCTTTATTGGGTTCACATACCATTCAGTTCATGCATTTAAAATGTATGAATCAATGGTTTTTAGTATATTCAAAGATATGTGTCACTGCCACTGCAATTTTAGAACATTTTCATCACCAAAGAAAGAAAATCTGTACCCTTTAGCTCTCTCTCTTCTATCTCTTCATTCCCCACAGTGCTAAGCAACCACTAATCTACTTTGTGTCTCTGTACTTGCCTATTCTCAAAACTTCACAGAAGTGGAATCTTACAGTATGTGGTCTTTTTTTGTCTGGTTGCTTTCACTTAGTTTACTGTTTTCAAGTTTATTCATATTGTATAGTACTTTGATCCAATTTATGGCTGAATAGTATTTTATTATATGTATACTACATTTTGTTTATCCATTCATAATGGACATTTCAATTGTTTTTACCATTTGGGTACTATGAATAATGTTGCTACAACCATTTATATAAAAATATTTGTGTGAACATATGTTTATGTTTTCATTTCTCTTGGGTATATACCTAAGGGTGGAACTGATGGGTCAAATATTAATTCTATGTTTAACTTGTTGAGGAATATCAAATTGTTTCCAAAGTGGGCTAACCACTTGACATTCCCATCAATGGTGTTGGAAGGTTCTGATTTCTCTCGTACTTATTATAAGCTGACTTTTTTATTATAGCTATCCTAGTGGGTATGAAGTGGTGTCTCATGATTTTGACTTGCATATCCCTGATGACTAATGATATTGAACATCTGTTCATGTGCTTATTGGTCATATGTATATCTTCTTTGGAGAAATGAGTACTCAAGTCCTTTGCCCCTTTTGAATTAGGTTGTCTTTTTATTATGAAGTTGTAAGAGTTGTTTTATTCTAGGTCCAAGTCCTTTACCAGATAAAGGATTTGCAAATATTTTCTCCCATTTTGTGGGTTGTCTTGCACCTTTGAAGTGCAAAAGTTTTTAATTTTGATAAAATCCACTTTATCTTCTTTTCTTTTGTTTCTTGTGCTTTTGGTTTCATAGCCAAGAAATTATTGCCAAATCCAATGTCATGAAAGTTTTGGCCTATATTTTCTTCTAAGAGTTTTATACCTTTTGATCTTAGATTTATGTCTTTGATCCATTTTGAGTTAATTTTTATATGTGGTGTGAGGTAAAGATCCCTATCATTCTTTTGCATTTGGCTATATAGTTGTCCCAGTACCATTTGTGGCAAAGACTATTCCCCCATTGAATGGTCTTGCTCCCTTATCAAACATCAACTAAATATAGACACATGAGTTTTTACCTGGAATCTCAATTCTATTACACGGATCCGTATATCTGTCTTTATGCCTATATCACACTGTCTTGTTACTATTCTTTGCAGTAAGTTTTAAAATCAAGTGTAAGCCTTCCAACTTTGTTCTTTATCAAGATTGTTTTGGCCATTCTGGGTCCCTTGCAGTTGTATATGAATTCTAGAATCAGCTTGTCAATATCTACAAGGAAGTCAGCTAGGACTCTCATAAGGATTGCATCATACCTGTAGACAGATTTGGGGAGTACCATCTTAACAATATTGAGCCTTCCAATCCATGAATATTGATGTCTTTCCATTTTTTAATCTTTAATTTCTTTCAGCAGTGTTTTGTACTTTTCAGAGTACAAGTTTTGTACTTCCTTTGCAAAAATTTTTCCTAAATATTTTACTCCTTTTGATGCTACTGTAAATGGAGTTGTTTTCTTACTTTATATTTAGATTGTTTGGTTGCAAATGTATAGAATTACAATTAAATTTTATATATTGATCTTGTAACCAAAAATCTTCCTTAATTTATTAAATTTAATAGTTTTTTGTGGATTTCTTATGATTTTCTATATACAAGATCGTGTTATCTATAAACAGAGATAGTTTTGCTTCTTTCTTTCCAGTCTGGATGCCTTTTGATTATTTTTCTTGACCAAGTGGCCTGTCTAGAATTTCCAGTGTGGTGTGAGAGATGGCAATAGCTGCCATCCTTGTCTTGCTCCTGATCTTAGGATGAAAGCAACCAGTTTTGAACCACTAAGTATGATGTTTGCTGTGGTTTTTTTTTTAATGGTTTTTATTATGTTGAGATAGTTTCCTTCTAGTCCTAGTTTCTTGAATGTTTTTATTGTGAAAGTTTTTTTGTTTTTTATTCTATTGATATGGTATATTGCTTTAATTGATTTTCAGATGTTAAACCATTCTTTCATTCTGGGATAAATCTCACTTGGTCATGATGTATAATAATGTATATATGTTACTGGATTCAGTTTGCTAATATTTTGTTTCAAAATACACTGATAATATTGAGAGAAAAGAGCAATTACTTTTAGAAGAATCTAGATTTTGATTATTTACTACAAAAAAAAGTCAGTATGAAAAATGGAGAAAACTGAAAGAAGGAAGAGGAAAAGTAATTTTTAAGTCCAAGTTTCCCCCAACCGCTTAGTAAAGGGAGTATATTACTAAACGGGGTCTCATTTAAAAGTTAATGTGGTATTTTCCTTCACTTAAGAATATGATGAAACTTAGTTAATGGCAGTCCAACATTAGCCTTTGGTTATTTTTCCAGCAATGGGGTTTCCTGAGCCATCATGACTAATTGGCAGATCTGTCCCCTGGGCATGCAAATTGGTTCCACTGCCTCCACTCTGGATGAGTCACTTGTCGTAGATGAGCTATGAATCCAGCAATCTACAGCATAAAGAAATGCATGCCATTGGATTGTTAAGTGGAGAAAGACATGGAAGTAAGGCTGCGAAACTGAGGACTTTCCTTTAATTTGTTAGGCAGTGGGCAGTTATTAAATATTTTGAGTCAGGGAATGACATGATTGAAGATGTACTCTAAGAAAATTAAACTGGCATTAGTGTATTGAACAGAGATTAAGCAGCTATGGGGTGAGAATGAAAAAAAGTATGGAGAAGTAAAAAAGACTGTTTAGGATTTGGCAACTGGATTTGATGATCAAGGAAAAGGAAAGATTCCTAGATTTTAAGGCTGGATGATCTGAAGCCAGAGTTTGATAGAAGGGAAGCTGATGGCTTTGGCCTTAGATGAGGTCACATTTAACTAGGAAAGTTTGCCTATGGAATTCCCCAATCATATCACATGCATCAGTTGGAAATAAACAAAACTGATTGGCATTTACAATGCAAGGAGACTGGGGCTATTTAATTTGGAAAATGAGAAGATTTTATAAAAAGAGAAAGGTGAAAGTTCCCATTTATTTCTCTGGTGACCTAGTTCCTGGCCTTTAACTCAGCATATTCACCTATACATGATGCTATGTGCCAGCTGAAGAGAGCAAAGCTTGTTCTGAGAGAAGCAACCCAAGCACATGCTTCCATTTTTATCCCACTTCTCATTTTCATCTCCCTAATCCTGGGTAGCTGGTTCTATATGTTGGTTTGCAAACTGGCCCCTGTACACAGAGGTCAAGGAGAGACTGAAGAAAGAGGCAGACCATTCCATATTGGTAAGTGGTGGTTTTAATAAACAAGACAACTTACTCTACAAGGTTAGTCTTGGGAAGCTGCAAGATGTTTAGATCTCTGCACCTGCCCGCCAAATCTTAAAAGTTTTATTATAGAGGCTTTAACAGGCTTCAGTCTTGTACACTGTTCAGAAGGTCTCAGCACTGCATTTACTATTTCAAGGCTATGTTCTTGGGGCAGCTTCTAGAATGGGGAGGGCAAGCGGAATGCACATTTCAAGGACAGGGAAGCAGGTGAGGAGCTTCTGATTGCCTGGGTCCAGTTTGAGGGTCAATTGGCAGTCACATCCTCCATTGCACACTGGACCCAGCAATCTCCTCCAACACCATATTCAAGCCTTCCATATTGTTTCTAGTCTGCTGTGGCCTCTTCACTATAGTAACATGAGATTCCCCTTCTTGCTAATTGGTTATCTCTCCCCACGGGCTCAGATTTCAGCAATCTCATAGTTTCTAATAAAAGACTTTCTCTCCAGCCCAGACCCTCAGAACCCTCATGCTCAGGTTGACCCCAGAATCTCTGCCAGATAGTGATTTGGGCAGTTTATCTTAATTATATTTTAAGTTTTAGCTTCTCCAAAGCCACATTTTATAAGGAATATATGGTCATAATGTAATAGCTTGCAAATCTCTGATTGAAAATTCTAGTAGGGAATATCATTGCTTTTATAGCAATGTAAACTCAGTTGTTGCAAATAGAAACATGAACTCCTTTAGCTGAAAAGTCAAGATTTGAGGCTTTTAGTTTGCTCTGAAACCAGGAGGACCTGGCTCTGGGCTTCAGTTTAATTCCAACGTGATTTAGAAGTCTGTTTCATTTCCCCAGTGTTGACTCACCAGGCTGGATTCATTTTCCAGGGTGTTGTGCTAATTATAGGCTAGTGGAGCTAATGGACTAAATCAAAATGGCAACAAGTGAAAAAGTAGCAGAACACTCTGGGTTCTGCTCAAATGCAGAGCTATTTATAACTACACAATTGTATGGTTACCATTAATTAGTAAGTATTGCAGTGACCTTCAATTTTCAAAGGCGTCTACCATCATTTTCTAGTTAATCTTTCCCAGCCATTACTGCATTCATTTTATATGAAGGGCGGAGCTGGTGAATTACTTGCCTGAAGTCATGTCTGTGGTAAAACCAAAACTACACTTTACACATTGTGTTAATGATAATTAAAATAATATATTTGTGGAGTGCCTTGAAGTTCTCAAAATATTTTCTCCTTTTTCATTTCATTTATACTTATTAAGCATCCCTAACATTTTCAGTTGGTTAGTTGAGAAGATAAAAGAGACTTTGGTTCACAGTTGTCTTGATTAAATTTTTATGGAATAAGAAAGAACCCAGAGTTGTTCAGGAGTCAGAGCCCAATTTGTATGATCATTGCTCTCCACCTCTTTTTGTTAGGTTTTCTTGGCCTTTGAGGATCCATAAAGAAAACATTCAGTCACATTAACCTTTTGTTTTGAGGCTTTTGTTTTGTTCCATCCAAACCTAAAATGTATAAACTCATAGAATCTAGTGCCATTAGAAACCTCAATTTAAGAAAGTTGAGATTAATCCAGAGATTGCATATGCTGGAATTTGGCATAAAATCTCCAAAAAGTGGACCTGGTTATAGTGACTGCTGGGAACTTTCACTGGAGAACACCATTTCTGCCCACTTTCCCCATTCAACAGCCTGGGTCTTTCTTGAACCTTCCTGGGTCCAGGATGTCCATACACTCCACATTCGGTTTTCCCAGAATTTTTAATAAAGAATTGGATAGTTGGATGGGTTCTTGAAGGTCATGGAGTCTCACATCATCACCTGACAGTTGGATAAGCTGGGACTCAGAAAATTAAAATGACTTTTCCAGATCTCACAGCTAGTAATCCTCAGAACTGGGACAAAAACCTACCAGACTTTTGTTCAAGTAAAGAAAGGACTAGATGATGACAGTCAAACTCTCAGTGAAGCAGTGTTTGTCACAGCACAACTACTGAATTAGCCACATAGAGAGCAGTTCCTAAAATGCATTCATAGATGTTTCCTGATAGAGTTCTGTGGTCATACTCTTTGCCCAACTGAGAATTATTGAGGCAAATTACAAGATTGGAGACTCTGGAAAGCCTCTTGGGAAAGAATTTTGTTTAACTGACTAGTTCTCAAATTATTTAATCATTTTTCAACTCAAAGAAAACCTAGTAATTGCCTGTATAATTAGTGCTCCCTGCAATACACTGAAGAACAAATAAAGGGTGCCTGTTGAAATGGGGCAGTCACAAGCAGGGTGGAAGCTTACTGCTAGTTTCTTCACTACATGTTATTTTATCTTCAAACACCTTAGGAGTAGGTATTATATCCCTAATTACGGATGGGCTCAAGACTCTGGTTGCATGTGACAGGTTGAATTCAAACTTGTTTAAATGAAAAGAGATGTGTATTGGTTCATGTAACTGAGAAGCTTAGAACATTGAAACCAGCAAGGTTCTCTTTCCCCTACCTTTATTTCCCTTTGTTTGCCAAGTCTATTCATTCCTTTTACAGACAAATGTCCTCACAAGAATGGAGGCATGGCTGTGCACAACTTAGGTTCATGCCAGGACTACTCTGCAGCAGAAAGCACAGGATCCCTGTGGCCCTCAGCACCACTTAGCAAAATCCTGGAGAGGGACTCTAATTGGCCAGTTGGGGTCATGTGCCCCTCTGCTGTCCATCTCTATGGCTTGGGAAATAGGTACCATGATTGGTTTGGACTGAGTCTTATGCCTCCTATGGACAAGGAAGATATATTTTCAGAAGACCGGAAAGGGACTCCAACAGCACAATACTTTGAAAGTCAAGTAACCTGTCTCAGGTCACATGGTCTGAGAGTAAATGCTAGAACTGGGATTTGAAGTGAGGTCTGTCTGAATCCAAAGTCTCTTTCTCAATCCCTCCCTTTATACATATATATATTCCTCTATAGCTTGTTGTTTCAATAAGATACAATCTCCACTCTTAAGGAAGGAATAGTCTGGTAGGAAAAAATGCACAACACTAGTAATAGTGGTAAAGGTACCAGAACCATGGGCATTCAGAGGATGGAGAGATCATGTCGAAACTATATCATAATCTCCAGGCCAGGGCTCATTTGATGAACCATGTGAACTCTAAATACATACACACACACACAGAATTTCCCTTGCATTTTTTTAAAATGCCTTTTGAAGATGTTCATGAACTCTGTAAGTTCATCCTTGGTTCTCCAAAGTTACTTGAGACTTTGAGTTAATAATTACTGCTTTGAAAAATGTACTTACCTAGAAGAACCAGCTCAAAAGGTCTTGCCTTGCTGTAGAATGTTGGTATTGCCAGCACTAAACTAGTCAACTTCAGATGCAGGTCTTTTAATACTAGCAAGGAGAGCCCAGAAAGCCCAGATCAGAGCCATGCAGAAAGAGGATAAGCTCAGGAAATAGTGTATTCCTTGGGACACTAACTTTGATGCACACTGATAAACAAATGGTACTTGTTAAAATGGGGCAGCCACAAGCAGGGTGGGAGCTATTCTTAGAAGTCACCAAGACTATTTTTATCATAAATAATAGGATCATAACTATCTAGTCTGACCTTGTTTTAAAGAAACGTGGAAAGGATACAGAGATTTCCCCAGGGACCCGCAACTGAAGACTATCTGTACTTGAACTAAACAAGACTCCCAGTGCTCCAGTCTATGTCACACATAATAACACCATAAATAGGGAAGAAGAGGAATAGAAATAATAACATTCACATGTTGTAACACTCATCCCACTTTATTGTAACTTGGTTTCTCTGCCAGCCTGTAAACTTCATGAGAGCAGGATCTACATCTGCTTATTCGTTCCCTACAACATCCCCAGCCTAACTCAGAGCAGACACTCAATCAATACTTCTCTGCTCTGAATGACTGAAGAATGACTGAACAGCAAGAATTCCACAATTTGAGATAGAATACATCCTTTGCTATTTATATAATTTCTGATGTGGCTCTGTCACCCTGCCCTTGCTTTTCTTTCTGGCATCTTCTGCAATTTCTCAGTCTCCTTGGCTTATGCCAGAGAAGCCTCCCCTTCCATATATTATGAAGGCCCAGGAACTCTAAGTCCTGTTGACTGAATGATTGAGCCCTGGGAGGGCAGTGCTCTCTTCCATTCCCCTCTTGACTCTCACTGGAGAATTCTAGATCCCTGAGGAACACAGGTCACTTGCCTGCCTAAGAAGGGACCAGCCCACACCATGGAAAGCACCACTTTCTCCTCCTCTTTAGTGGGTCATACCACCAGTTCCAGGGGAGATAAGCTTTTTCTTAATCTTGAAACCTAAAACAACTTCAATAGGAGGAAAAGTATTCCTCAGTGTTTGTTAATCAAGCCAAATGTCCTTAGTTGTTTGGCAGAAGGTAGGTGTGGATACTATGCTATATCTGTCAGTAGGCAGTTTGTGTCTAATTTATCCAAAGGAAATATCTGTGTGATGTACTTTTAATTTACTGAAGAAGGGTAAGTGTTCAAACCTTTGCAAATTTACACTGAAATTAATTTTTCAAGGTCCACATATCTGTAGCTCTGCCAAATCTTCCTTTAAAGTGTGACTAGCCATGGTAAATTATACATGTTTATAAATGCCATCTCTCATAGTGTTGCAAAACTTGAAGAGCATAAAGTGTGAAAACCACCCCACACAATCCTTGGCATATCAGGTGCCTCTCTTAGTCCCTTTCCAGCTCTTAGGGTAATGGAAGCCAGAACAGATGGAATTCCTATGGGTATGGGTGAGGAATGGTTTTGGATGTAAATAACAGAAAACTCAACATAAGAGCCTAAAGAAATAAGAGCTTTTGCCCTCACACAACATGAAGTCTGATGGAATCAGCAGGTTTGCTTTTAGTCTGGAAGCCCAGTGAACCCACAGTCAGTAGCTCTTCAGTTCTCTTGGCCTTTTCCTCATGCATATTGCCTCATGGTCCCAAATTACCTGCTGTGGCTCCAGCCATTATATTCATATCTGAGATAGCAAGGAAGGGTAAGAGATCCATCTAGTCTTTTTATCAGGAAAGCATAAAAGGTTTTCCAGACCACTCTCTACCCACCAGTAGTTTCATGTCTCATTGGCCACTCAGCCTCATTGGAAGTTGAGAAAATGAGTGCTTAGCTTTTTCAATTTTTATAGTGTAGGTAGACAAGGGAGACGGGGTCAGAAATGGGTCATTTGGCCAGTTAACTTGAAGTATTGCCACACTGAAGCTTTCAGTATGACTCTCAGCTGTTCTGCAGAGCTGGAGGAGAGTTGAGGGTCAGTTAGCAAAATTCAACTTTGCCTTCCCCCTTTTGTCTAACTAAAGACCCAATTTAGCATAGTTGGATCCCCTCTGGGACGTATATGGTTCTATTAAGCTGCACAGTCAGTGGTGCTAGAGCTAGCCCCTACCATCACGTGAGAGCCAATTGGTACATTTTCAGGAGCGTTGTAAGCCAGCTGACAAGCAGTCATTATTAAACTAGAATTATATGAACTTAAAATCAGATAAATTATATAAAAAGGTATAGATATTCAAAAAATCCTCACCACTTCCTAATATTTTACTACATTTTACTACTAACTATGCTCTTGAGGTTATTTATATCTGCTGTATCTGTACAGTATTTAACAAATGAGCAGCTGTACATTTCTTTCCATCTCTGTTTAGTGACAGTTTGTTTTCATGGTGGGAGAATTTACACTACAGAAATGAACAAATGCTATATGTATTTTTTCTGAGAGTCATTTGTTTGACATTTACCAGCACATCTTGTACACAGTCCTAGGAAATGATAACTTGGAGAAAGGATGGATATTCATGTACATTTGAGGTAAGTAGGTAGGCATTTCAAGACAAATTTCAGAGCCTTGCCGGAGGTAAAACATAGAGATGCCTCACTATTCTTTAAGCCAACACAATAAGAATATATGCCATAGGTTGCTTACTTCAGCTCCTGGTACTTAAGAGTCATCCTCAAATAATTCTGTTCCCCTTCATGGCCACTATCATCAATATCAAACACCCATTGCATACCTACTATGGATCAGGCTCTGAGTTTAACCAAGCAACATCAAATATGGTCTCTATTCTTAAGATGCTTATGATTGAACTAGAATATCCACAGAAAAAAATAAATGAAAGTAGTCTGTTTTGAACACTCCATACTTTCTCTTCACAGCACGTACATTGATTTGTATTTCTCTCTCTCTCTCTCTCTCTGTGTGTGTGTGTGTACATATATATATATACACACATATATATAATAGAGTGTATATGCACATATATATATGAACAAATGGAATATGTACACATATATACTTGTGTGAACCTTTGTTTAATGTTGTGTCCTCCACTAGACAGTGAGTCCCATTAAGAAAGGCAACTGCATCTCTTTTGTGCACAGCTGTGTTCTGGTATCTCCACAGTCCCTGGAAGACAGTAGGCAGTCAATCTCTGTTGGAAGTGTAAGTGAATTGATGAAATGGAATGAATAGTACAGACAATAAGAGCTGTAGGAAGTGAGAGCAAGGAACAGTTACCAGTGACTGGAATGGTTGGGAAAGCTGTAAAGAGGTTCTAGGACTTGAGTAGGATCTTGAAGGAAGGATAGAGCATAAATAAGGTACACAGAACATTCAACATAAGGACTTGTATGGCTGGGGTGGAATGTTTTTTCCCTTTTGTTGGTGTTGGAGCAGACTAAGAGGAGTTGATGGGTTACAGTCACCAGGATTATATACAGTTGAACTGTGATATTACCTGCACCCAAAGGAGGCAAATGCAGATTAAGGCTGAGGAGGGAGCTCAGGGTTGAGAGAAAATAACAATAACCAGCTTTCCAGCTGCCAGTCTTGCTCTTCTATCCATTCTCTACAAAGAAACCAGAGCAATCTTTTAAAGATGTAAATCAGCCAATATCTCTTGTAAATCTAGATGTAAAAATATTCAATGAAATATTAGTATTTTGAATCCAGCCATGTACAAACACATACATATATATACACACACACATACAAGTAAATTGGGTTTATTCCAGGGACACAAGACTGGTTCAGTGAAAATCTGAATCAGTGTATTCTACCATATTAACAGGCTAAAGAAGAAAAGTCACATGATCATATCAATTGATGCAGAAAAAGCATTTGAAAAATTCAATACCTATTCATGAAAATGCTCAGAAAAATAGAAATAGAGGGAAACCTCAACTTGATAAGGGGCTCCCACAAATAATCTACAGGTAACACTGTACTTAATGGTGAAAAACTGAGTACTTTTCTCCTAAGACTACGAAAAAGGCAAGGATGCTTTTACTCTTACTACTTTTCTTCAACATAGTACTGGAGATTGTAGCCAGCACAAAAAAGGCAAGAAAGAGAAATAAAAGACGTGCAGATTGGAAAGGAAGAGGGAAAACTGTTTTGATTTTCAAGAAACATGATTGTGTGGACACCCCTAAGGAACAACAAAAAAATCCCTGTAACAAAAAGTGAAACAGAAAACATCCTAGAGCAAATAAGTTCAGCAAGATAGCAGGTTACAAGATGAATACAATAATTCTATATACTAACAAGGAAGGTGTGGAAACTGAAATTAAAAACACAATACCAATTACAATAGCTCCACAGAAAGTGAAATAGATATAAATCTAACAAAACATGTTCAGGATCCTTATGCTAAAAATTACAAAATGCGGATGAAAGAAATCAAAGAGCTAAACAAATGAGAGATAAACCATTTCATTTATTGTTCATTTATTGAAAGTCAACATAGTAACAATGTCAGTTCTCCTCAAACTGATCTATAGGTCTAATGAAATTCCTATCAAAATGCCAGCAAGAATTTTTACAGATTAAAAAAGCTTAATTTAAAATTTATGTGTCAAGGCAAAGGACCTAGAATAACTAAAACAAATGTGAAAAGAGGAGTAATGTGGGAGGAATCAGTCTACTTGCTGTAAGTTTGCTATTTAGCTATAGTAATCAATATGGTATAGTATTGACAGACAGACAGACACATGTAGATCAATGGCACAAAATAGAGACCCTACACAAATAGGCCCAAGTGATTTTGACAAAGTTGCAAAAGCAATTCAATGGAGGAAGGAGAGCCTTTATAACAAATGGTGCTGGCAATTGGACATCCATAATAAATAAGTAGTTTAAAAATTAAATAAAAATAAAGAACCATTCTCTAATCCTCACAGAATTAACTCAAAATACGTCCAAAATTTAAATGTAAACATAAAATGATAAAGCTTTCAGATAAAACATAGAAAACCTTCAGTTCGTAGGACAAAGTAAAGACTTCTTAGGCTTAACACTAAAAGCACAATCCAAAAGAGGAAAAAATGATCCAATGGACTTCATGAGAATTAAACACTTTTGCTCTGTAAAGATGTTAAGAAGCTGAAAAGTTAAGCTACAGATTGGGAAAAGATATTTGCCAGTCACGTAGAAGCAAAGGGTTTCTATCTAGAATATACAAAGAACACTCACAATTCAACAGTAAAAACTAGCAATCTGATTAGAAAATGGGCAAAAGACATGTAGAGACATTTCACTGAAATACAGATCACAAATAAGCATATGAAAAGATGTTCAACATCATTAGCCACTAGGCAAATGCAGATTAAATCTACAAATGAGCTAGTGCTATATACCTATCAGAATGGCTAAAATAAAAAATAATGATAACACTAAATTCTGGTAAGGATATAGAAAAACTAGATTACTAATTATACATTGCTGGTGTGAATGTAAAATGGCATAGACACTCTAGAAAATAGCAGTTTCTCCTGAGTTTTTATTATAGGGAAATGAAAACTGTTCATGTGAAAACCTGCACATGAATGTTCATATTATTCATAATAACTGAAAAGTGGAAACAACCCAGATGTCCTTCAATGGGTGATAAACAACAGTGGTACACACATGCCATGGAATATTACTCTGGAATAAAAAGGAATGAACTATTGACATAGGCAACAAGTTGAGTGGACTTCAAAGGGAATTGTGCTGAGTGAAAACAGCCAATTTCAAAATGTTACATACCATATGATTATATTTATATAATATTCTTGAAATGTTGTAATTATAGAGATAGAAAACAGATTAGTGGTTGCCAGTGGGGGGATGGTGTCTAGGGCTTGAGGGGAGGTGGCCTGTGTGGCCACACGGGATAGCATAATGGAAGAGTTCTGCATCTTCATTGTGGCAGTGGCCATGCAAAGCTACTCATGTTATAAAATTGCCTAGAACTGTAGATGCGCAAGTACACACAAATGAGTACATGTATAACTGGTGAAATCTGGATATACTCTGTGGATTGCAGTAACGTCAATGTCATGGTGGTGTTACTGTACTATAGTTGTATAACTACTAACAATGAGTGAGAAGAGGTAAAGGTTTATAAGACCTCTCTGTACATTTGTGGGCAACTTCCTGTGAACCTATGATTATTTCCAAAAAAAAAAGTAAATTAGATCATATCAAATCTCCTACTTAAAAGTCACTAGATGGTTTACCATGGCATTAAAAGAAACTCCAAGTTCCTTACCTTATGTCATCTGCTCTCTGCCTGTCTCTCTGAACTCATCTCACTCTTCATTGTATTAAGCTGAAGCCACCCACACAAATCTTCCCTGGCACACACTGTGCTCTTCCAGTTCGTTCACACCTCTGAGTTGTTTCGCCTGCTGTTTCCTTCCTGAAAACCTTCTCACATATCTCATCTGTATGTCTTGTCATCATTTAGCCCCACCTCCTCAAAGAACTTCCTTTTACCCCCTATCTGAAACATTCCCCTTCTCTCTGTTACTTTCCATGTCATCACACAGTTCATTTTCTTCCTAGCACCTACCATTGTTTGAATTTACTTTTTGTCTTTGTTCATCAACTGTCTTTCTCCATCCGAAATGGAAACTCTTAGAACTGGGTCGGTGCTTTCTTAGTCACAGCATTCCTTCTAGTGCTTTAGACAGAGAGTGCTTCTTGACCCCCACAGACACCTCCCCTCCGCACACCCACAATCAGCAGCACCTCTCTTCCCCCTTTAGGTCTGAACAATTGCAAGAAATATTATAAAAGGGTAAAAACAGAAGTGAAAATATCATTGTTATTACCTGTAGGGGTGAATTCAAAAGCATAGCTCAGGCCATGCTAACACTTTTGGCAGCCTTACGCATCAGGTCCCAGTCAGATCGGAACTGGGTTAGCCCCTCCTTCTCCAATGCCTGGAACATAGGTGCATCCTAAATATTCTGTGAATGAAAGAAGGAAGAAATAAAGGCTGTGATGAATTCCTGGGTCATCTCTCATATTGGGCTTGGGAATAAGGCACAGAGGTCAGCCTGCTGATTTAAGGGTACAGGCTCGGGTGGAGAATACGCTGAGGAAGGTTGAAGACATAGGTAGGAGGGAGCCTGTAGAAAATCTTGAGGTGAAGCTGAGGGTGGTTGTACATCTTTTTATCCACCCCCATATGCTCATTTACCTTGCTGCCAGTTTCATGATTTGGGGAGGTGTGAGTGATTGCTTTTTCTATGACTAAGCTCACCTGGGTACCAAATGCAGGCACAGTATTAAGCAATCTATCAGCCTTAGTAGAGTTTATGTCTTTACCACAATTCTTTGTCCCCAAAACAATAAAAGCACACCTAACATGCATATTTGTTAGCTACTGTAAAGTGCAATATTAATCAGAAGTGAAATTAAAAAAAAAGATAATTCATGAGTTACAAACCACAACCACAGCACTTCCTTTAATGGCAAATGAAAGTTTTCAGGAACCAAATAGGTATATTATCTGAAGCAGTCCGGCTTATAGCTAAGAATAAGAGACAAAAAAGGTAATTGTCCCATATGATTTCACTTAATTGTGGAATATAAAAACAAAACAAAACAAAAAGAACAAAATAGCAGTAGATTCACAGACACTGAGAAGTGACTGGTGCTTACCATGGGGGAGGGGGATGAGAAGGGGTGAGTGGGTGGGGAGGGGGAGGGGGATAAATAGGCACAAAAATTCTCAATCATAATATAAGTTGGTCACAAGGATGGTACTTCCGCATGGAGAGTATACCAATGATTCTATAACATCTTCCTATATCGACAGATAGTAACTGCAGTAGTGGGGATAAGGATTTAATAATATGGGTAATGGCTGAACCACCTTACTGCATAACTGAAACCAATATAAGATTTTATATCAGCAATATTTTAATAAATAAAAGGTAATTGTCAGCAGAATCAGAGGAAAGGAATATGGGATATACAAAAGTTTGAGGAATAAACAACACTCCTTACACCAAGAACCTTGAAATAGAAAACCTTTAAGAAAAATGAAGTTTCTCTTCTAAACCATCACCACCAAATGACCACATTGACCACTATTGCTCAGCACATACATCCAGCTTTCTCTTGAAGGTTTCCCCACTATTTCTCCAGCAGTGTGAGTGCGTGTGCGTGTGCCTGTGAGTGTGTGTGTGTGTGGGTGTGTGCGTGTGCGTATGTGGATTTTTCTTTCTTTTTTTATAGTCTTTTTTTTAATTATCATTAATCTACAATTACATGTGCAATATTACGGTTATTAAACTACCCCTTCATCAGGTCCCCCCCACCAACCCCATTGCAGTCACTGTCCACCAGCGTAGTGAGATGCTACAGAATCACTACTTGTCTTCTCTGAGTTGTACTGCCCTACCCGTGCCCCCCCAACATTACATCTGCTAATTGTAATGCCCCTTTTTCCCTCTTATCCCTCCCTTCCCGCCCATTTTCCCCAGTCCCTTTCCCTTTGGTAACTATTAGTCCGTTCTTGGGTTCTGTGAGTCTGCTGCTGTTTTGTTCCTTCAGTATTTTTTCTTTGTTCTTATACTCCACATATGAGTGAAATCATTTGATACTTGTCTTTTTCGGCTTGGCTTATTTCACTGAGCATAATACCCTCTAGCTCCATCCATGTTGTTGCAAATGGTAGGATTTGTTTTCTTCTTATGGCTGAATAATATTCCATTGTGTATATGTACCACATCTTCTTTATTCATTCATCTACTGATGGACATTTAGGTTGCTTCCATTTCTTGGCTATTGTGAATAGTGCTGCAATAAATATAGGGTTGCATCTGTCTTTTTCCAACTGGGCTGCTGCATTCTTAGGGTAAATTCCTAGGAGTGGAATTCCTGGGTCAAATGAAATTTCTATTTTGAGTTTTTTGAGGAACCTCCATACTGCTTTCCACAATGGTTGAACTAATTTGCAGTCCCACCAGCAGTGTAGGGGGGGTTCCCTTTTCTCCACATCCTCGCCAACATTTGTTGTTGTTTGTGTTTTGGATGTTGGCCATCCTCACTGGTGTGAGGTGATATCTCATTGTGGTTTTAATCTGCATTTCTCTGATGATTAGCGATGTGGAGCATCTTTTCATGTGCCTGTTGGCCATCTGAATTTCTTCTTTGGAGAAGTGTCTATTCATGTCCTCTGCCCATGTCTTAATTGGATTATTTGCTTTCTGTTTGTTAAGGTGCATGAGTTCTTTATATATTTTGGATGTCAACCCTTTATCAGATACGTTTTTTATGAATATATTCTCCCATACTGTAGGATGTCTTTTTGTTCTACTGATGGTGTCCTTTGCTGTACAGAAGCTTTTCAGCTTGATATAGTCCCACTTGTTCATTTTTGCTTTTGTTTCCCTTGCCCGGGGAGATATGTTCATGAAGAAGTTGCTCATGTTTATGTCCAAGAGATTTTTGCCTATGTTTTTTTCTAAGAGTTTTATGGTTTCATGACTTACATTCAGGTCTTTGATCCACCTTGAGTTTACCTTTGTGTATGGGGCTAGACAGTAGTCCAGTTTCATTCTCTTACATGTAGCTGTCCAGTTTTTCCAACACCAGCTGCTGAAGAGGCTGTCATCTCCCCATTGTATATCCAAGGCACTTTTATCAAATATTAATTGACTGTATATGTTTGGGTTAATGTTTGGATTTTCTATTCTGTTCCACTGGTCTGTGGGTCTGTTTTTGTGCCAATACCAAATTGTCTTGATTACTGTGGCTTTGTAGTAGAGCTTGAAGTCAGGGAGTGTAATTCCCCCTGTTTTATTCCTCCTTCTCAGGATTGCTTTGGCTATTCGGGGTCTTTTGTGGTTCCATATGAATTTTAGAATTATTTGTTCCAGTTCATTGAACAAAGCTGTTGGTAGTTTGATAGGGATTGCATTGAATCTGTAGATTGCTTTAGTAGTATAGCCATTTTGACAATATTTATTCTTCCTAGCCAAGAGCATGGGATGCATTTCCATTTGTTAGTGTCCTCTTTAATTTCTCTTAGGAGTGTCTTGTAGTTTTCAGAGTACAGGTCTTTCACTTCCTTCGTTAGGTTTATTCCTAGGTATTTTATTCTTTTGATGCAATTGTGAATGGAATTGTTTTTCTGATTTCTCTTTCTGTTAGTTCATCATTAGTGTATAGGAAAGAAACAGATTTCTGTGTGTTAATTTTGTATCCTGCAACTTTGCTGAATTCAGATATTAGTTCTAGTAGTTTTGGAATGGAATCTTTAGGGTTTTTTATGTACAGTATCATGTCATCTGCAAATAGTGACAATTTGACTTCTTCTTTACCAATCTGGATGCCTTGTATGTCTTTGTTTTGTCTGAGTGCTGTGGCTAGGACCTCCAGTACTATGTTGAATAACAGTGGAGAGAGTGGGCATCCCTGTCTTGTTCCCGATCTTAGATGAAAAGCTTTCAACTTCTCGCTGTTAAATATGATGTTAGCTGTGGGTTTGTCATATATGGCCTCTATGATATTGAGGTACTTGCCGTCTATACCCATTTTGTTGAGAGTTTTAATCATGAATGGATGCTGAATTTTGTCAAATGCTTTTCAGCATCTATGGAGATGATCATGTGGTTTTTGTTCTTCTTTTTGTTGATGTGGTGGATGATGTTGATGGATTTTCGAATGTTGTACCATCCTTGCATCCCTGGGATGAATCCACTTGATCATGGTGTATGATCCTCTTGATGTATTTTTGAATTTGGTTTGCTAATATTTTGTTGAGTATTTTTGCATCTACGTTCATCAGGGATATTGTTCTGTAATTTTCTTTTTTGGTGAGGTCTTTGCCTGGTTTTGGTATTAGAGTGATGCTGCTTCATAGAATGAGTTTGGAAGTATTCCCTCCTCTTCTATTTTTTGGAAAACTTTAAGGAGAATCGGTGTTATTTCTTCTCTATATGTCTGGTAGAATTCAGAGGTGAATCCATCAGGCACAGGGGTTTTGTTCTTGGGTAGTTTTTTGATTACTAATTCGATTTCGTCACTGGTGATTGGTCTGTTTAGTTTTTCTGTTTCTTGCTTGGTCAGTCTTGGAAGGTTGTATTTTTCTAAGAAGTTGTCCATTTCTTCTATGTTTTCAGCTTGTTAGCATATAGATTCTCATAATATTCTCTTATGATTCTTTGTATTTCTGTGGGGTCCGTCGTGATTTTTCCTTTCTCATTTCTGATTGTGTTTATGTGTGTAGATTCTCTTTTTCTCTTAATGAGTCTGGCTAGGGGTTTATCTATTTTGTTTATTTTTCAAAGAACCAGCTCTTGGTTTCACTGATTTTTTCTATTGTTTTATTCTCAATTTTATTTATTTCTTCTCTGATCTTTATTATGTCCCTCCTTCTGGTGACTTTGGGCCTCATTTGTTCTTCTTTTTCCAATTTCTGTAATTGTGTCTTTAGACTATTCATTTGGGAATGTTCTTCCTTCTTTAAATAGGCCTGGATTGCAATATGCTTTCCTCTTAGAACTGCCTTTGCTGTGTCCCACAGAAGTTGTGGCTTTGTGTTGTTGTTGTCATTAGTCTCGATATATTCTTTGATTTCTGTTTTGATTTGGTCATTAACCCATTGATTAATTAGCAGAGTGTTGTTAAGTCTCCATGTATTTGTGAGCCTTTTTGATTTCTTTCTAAAATTTATTTCTAGTTTTATACCTTGGTGATCTGAGAAGTTGCTTGGTAGGATTTCAATATTTTGAAATTACTGAGGTTCTTTTTGTGGCCTAGTATGTGGTCTATTCTGGAAAATGTTCCATGTGCACTTGAGAAGAATGTGTATCCTGTTGCTTTTGGGTGTAGAGTTCTGTT
>JAVSCE010014723.1:0-95483 GCA_032199065.1 Smutsia gigantea | reverse complement strand
AAGCATGTGGGTAAGAGTATTACTGGATGTAATAAGAAATTAACATTTTAGAATTCGGAAATACATCCCTCTTCTGCTCGAACTAGTATGCAGAAGGTGAGAATTAGCATAGGTCTTCAGTTTTTCAGTTACATTCTATATACAAAGACTTTACATGGTTTGCAAAAAACAAGAAATTTCATCCATTAAAATAGCCAGGGAATAATCATTTATCTCCTTATCACGTATGTCGAGGATCTATTGAATATTTGATTTTACGCTCTTTCCCTCTCTGAAGCTCTTCTTATTATTCAAGAAAATATGCCCTGTACTGATAAGCAGTCCTTACATATTTAGGAAAGACTGATATTCTGTAATTTTAAATGAAACATGCTCTCAGTGCATACTTATGATTCTGCCTCCTACCTTATCCAGTAAGAGCTGTTTTATTGGAAATATGAGGAAAGAGTATCGTTTGTCATTGTTTTCTGTTCATAAAATGTCCAGGAAAACTGTAAGTTATATTTTCTTACCTAGGACATTGATTTTCTAATACAACCCACCAATGATTGTTCCATCACCATTTCTTAGAAATGTTTTTATTTACATTTGAAAAAAGTGTTACTTGGCTCTCAATATTCTCTTTATTTCTTTAACCCATTTTTAAAACGTATTATTTCCAGCCCATATGTATGTAGTATCACATGGGACTTCGACAAGTTGCATCTGGTTTGAACGCCTCTTTGGCCCCGATCCTCCAAATCTCTAGGTACCAACGGGTTCCTGTATCTGGCTGTTCCTCTTAGGATCCCGCAGCCGCTAGTTTATCCCAAACCGCGCATCTTCGGACCTCCACCCTCGCTAATTCCACAGTCCCTGGCAGCTAGAGGATCCCTCAGGAACTCCACTGACCCTCCAGGCGGGCACCTTCAGCCTCATCTCTTGCTCAGAAGGGTCTTGGAGGAAAGGCCCACCCAGGGTTTGGAAAATTACCCTAAAAAGTAGGCTGAACCCTGAAATAGCTCGGGAAACTAAAGCTCCCCTAAAGGGAAAGGCGAGCTAAAATTAGAAGAAGTGGAAATCCCTAACGGAGGGAAGCAGTACAGCTACAGGGGTCACGCTTACAACCGGCCAATGGAGTTCCCGCAACGGTTGGTCGGATCGGGTGTCATTCAGGGGCCCTCAAGGTCTATTTTAAGATTATGATGGTTACATCCTTAGCTATCCTCTGGGTTCTTCACGGCTGGAGAAAACTTTTTAAAGCCAATGTCTCCGCCTTGTATGGAGTGTCTGAGCCCTGTGACGGTGCATGGAGTAGCGCAGGGTGTGTGTGTCTGTATGTCTGTGTGTGCGCACGGTGTGTGCGTCTGTGTGTGCGCAGGGTGTGTGTGTGTCTGTGTGTCTGTGTGTGCGCAGGGTGTGTGTGTGTGTGTGTGTGTCTGTGTGTGCGCGCACGGAGTGTCTGAGCCCTGTGACCGTGCATGGAGGAGCGCAGGGTGTGTATATGTGTGTCTGTGTGTGCGCAGGGTGTGTGTGTGTCTGTCTGTCTGCGTGTGCGCGCGCGGGGTGTCTTGAGCCCTGTGACCGTGCAAGGAGGAGCGCAGGGTGTGTGTGTGTGTGTGTGTGTTTGTGTGTGTGCGCGCGTGCGCACCCTTTAAGCTGTCCCTAGGGGGCTGCCTGACATGGCGCGAGGCGCGCTGGAGAACAAAGTCTAAGGGGCTGGCGGCCTTACCTGCAGGCAGCGAGCGCCGCGTCGCCCAGCCCTGCACCGCTCGGAGGTCGGCCCGCGTCCGCCGCAGCTCCTCGAGCACAGCGTCCAAGGCGCACCCCGCCTCCTCCGGGCGCGGCGCCTCGGCGCCTTCCAGGCGCGCCAGCCTGCGGCCCGCGTCGCGGCTCGCCTGCAGCAGCTCGTCCAGCGTCCGGGCCAGCCTGGCCTCCGCGGGGGCCGCCGGCGCGCACGGCCTCGCCAGGTTGCCCGCCAGGCGGCCCAGCTCTGCCCGCAGCGTGCGCAGCTCGCGGCGGAGGACGTCGTCGGTGGCCTGCAGCAGCATCCCCTCCCTCATCTGCGAGTCCTCCAGCATGATGAAGAGCTTGTCCCACTCGGAGTGCTCCGGGCTGCAGTCACACGGCGCGGCTAGGGCGCGGGACGCGCACGTTACTCACCCGCCCGGCCCTCCCTGGGCAGCTTTGTAAAAAGCCGACCTCCCTCAGGGCTCCCGCTTACAGCCCGTCCCCAACACCCCCGCTTCCCTTTAAGGACACCCCGGAAAAACGGCGTGTGACTTATCTCGAGAATGACAGAAGCCGTTCATGCAGATGTGTATTAAGTTGAACTCCATGAAATTGCCGTTCACAGAGCTCAAAAAAAATGCAAATATCGGCGATTTCATACTGTTCAACCCATTATGTATCTGTGACAGAAATAACTTTCATTTGAAACCTCCCCTTTTCTAAACTGTTTCTCCTTTGCAAAAGAAACTATAGTTTTAACTCATTTTCTTGGCTTCAAAGTATATGTATACTAGTTAGTCCCAAATTGGTGGATATGTGGTTAAGGTTAGCAGAGAAATGGTTAAAATGAACTTACGGTCCTCAGTGGGATGGAGTCCATTGTCTATTTCGTTGTCCAAATTCACATACATGAGCTCATAATCATCCGAGTTCTCGGCCGACACTGCACACCAGACAGCACAAAACAGAAGCGCAAGGAGCTGCATTGCTGCAGAGACAAAGTTCTTTCTCCCGCGGCTCCCACAGCTGGCCGGAGGGAACAAGGCGAGAGGCTAAAAACAGTATGAGATTCTTACTAAAAAGTATCAAAACAATGCCAATTCCTAAAAAGAGATGAATTAGCAGGTTTTATCTAAAAACTGCTCCCTAATAATCTTTCATTGAGATGAATAATCAAACAACCTGAATAGACCCATTGATTTCCCTCCATACTCTTAAGTTAAGCAGTATCAGGCTCCTCCCTCCACCCTCCCCCTGACACAATACATCCTGGGAGACCTGCCTTTTTATTGGTTGAATCTGTTGTCAGTCACAAGGCATGAAAAGTACTGCCTCTGCTCTTTGCATTTATGAATTAACAGATGTGCTTGGTTTGAAGAAACTGATTCATTTCTTGATGGGAAGAAAATTTTGTTTAGTGTTTCACTTATTTTTTTATGTCTGGGCTTTTCACTAACTGTGGACCAGATACTTGCCAGGAAGAATGTAAGGTGAGTAATGCACATTTTTTAATGCAGTGCATCTGTGAACTTCAGTGCAAGTGTGAGATTAGGTGGTTCTATAATTTCTTTATATTTTTGCATAGCTATGTTTATTTATAATTAAAAATGTATATTCTAGATTATTTGATTGGGCAGCTACTAAAATCACTGAACTAGAGTTTATAAATAAGAGATAAAAATGTAATCTTTAATATAAGAGGGAAGAGTTGCTTGTTGAAAATATATAAGAAATGTTTGTGTTTGTATTATGTATCAAAGTATATATATGTATGAGAAAGTGACTCAAATCAGTGTTCAGGCTTCTTTTATACTTACAAGTAAATGTTAATTTCACAGCTTTTCTTGTTTTTATTATGTGAAAAGAGGTAAGGAAAAATTTTAAAACCTTAGAAATGTATAACCTCTCTCCCAAAGAAAAGGTGTTAAATTTAACTGGTAGAAGATGGTAATTGCATGAAGTACATTCTATTTAAAATTAACAAGCAAAATTTCTAGTTTTGTTTTCTTTGTCCTTTTGGCTTCTTTCCATATCATTTAAGGGAAATGAGATTTATCTGTAAGGAAGAATATTCAGAATTTGAATAGCAATTACTTACATCATACCTCCTAATTACTTATTATGTGTGATCTGCACAAATGCACCAGGGGATTTAGTGTGAACACAAGGATGGCAGCAAGAAGGAGGGTCTGCCAAATTTGTGTTAAACAATCTTTAAGTAACCAGCTGATAACAACTCTAAGCACAGGTATTTCTTACTTTTCCCCATTGTTTCCAAATCAGTTAGTACTTTCATCCAGGTTCATGTTCAAATAATAAGTGACCTACACTCCTGAGGTAGGCTTAGTAATATTTCCTTACCTGGTTTATACAGAAATGACTGATCTGTGTATCACACTGGTAAAATGTACAAGAGCTATAAAAATCCCAATTCTGTTTTTGAAACAAAGGTAATGAGTTTAAATAATCAGTGCTTCAAAAGGGGCCCTAGAAATCATGTAAATCAATAATCATTTGAATCTAATAATATAGCACATTAATTCATTATGCTAATGAATTATCCTAATAAAGCATATTAATTCATTAAGAGTAGGAGTGACCACTGCTCCTTTACCAGTACTTCATCTTGGGTTTATGCTTAAACAAAAAGGACATCTTTTTCTTCTCACACAGCATCCTGTATGATCTCCCATTTTCCACTTGCCCTCCACAGTTAGTTCGTTCATTAATCTGCTGGCTCATGCATGCATGTAGCACATATATTTTTATTACTTGGTACTCTTAAATAGCTAGACAATGTGCTGGGTGCTGTATCTACAATGGTAAACAAAACAGATATAGTTCCTGCCCTCATGGAGCTTTAAGTCTAGAAAGGGAGGCCTTCATTAATCAAATGAACAATATTATTATAAATAAACTGAAATGTGTTGTGAAAGAAAAGTAGGGGAGGCCATGAGCACATATACTAGGGGGATCTGGTCTGGTCTGGAAAGTTAGAGACAGTGTTATCGAGGAAATGATATTTGATCTGTTATCTAGAAGATATGGAGGAAATAATTACCAGACAGGGGGAATGGGAAGGTGGAGAACATTCCGGGTAGAGGAACCAGCAGGTGCTAAGATTCATGATGGATGAAGGGAACATACGAAGCATTCAGGGAACTAAACTAAAGAATGCTAATATAGCTGGAGCAGGAAAGGAGAAGGTGGAATGAGGTGAGCGCAGTTAGCAGGTGGAGGTGTTTCAGGGACCTACAGGCCCAGGTGGGAATGTGGTTTCCATCCTGAGTACGATGGTGGTGGAGCTACTTTACTGTCATCTCATGAAGGCATGCTTGGGAGATTCAGGATGAAAAACCTAGTGAATCGCAAATATGGCACCAGCCACGACAAGCCTGGGGCTCTTGATTATTTTTCAGGTGTTGCTGAGCTCCCTTTTGCTGGAAAAAGGTCTGAATATTTTAGACAATGTAGGTTTAACTTTTTTAAACCAGTGTTTCTCAGTTTATCCACACAGATAATTTTAACCAGGTAATGTAGTCCCCTAGCCAAGCCTGGAGACAAGGTCTAAAGAGGGTGAAACCTAGAACTTGGAGGAGTGGGGCCTGGGAATAGGAGGGAAGGGGCTCTAGCCCTGGCCCCGGGTGGGCGGACCCAGGGACGAGAAGGCGGAGCCAGCTGCGGAGGGGCGGAGCACCTGCACGAGCCAGTGTGTAGCCTGGGCGCTGCCGGCCCGCGTGCCTGCAGGGGTGGCGCCGAGGTGGTTCAGCACGAGGTAGTCCAGCCCTCCTGGCCCGGAGACGCCGGTCACCTGAGAGGTAGTCCTGAGGCCCCGCCCTGGCGTGACTCCGCCCCCTTGCACTAAGGAAGGTCCCTCCAGAGCATTAATCCACCGAGCTCTGCTCCAGGCAGCGCCACCACGAAGATCAAAGAGACCCCGCCCTACTCTGCGTCCAGCTACGTTTCTTCCCAGATCGAGTTCCTCCACCAGGATGCGATGAGGCTCCACCCTAGCCACGCCCCCGGAGCCCATGAATCTCCGCCCTCAGGCGCCCCTTGCCACCACACCCCCAACCCAATCAGGTACTGGCGCTAGGCCTAGGCCGAGCTCCCCGACTCCAGGTCCCGCCCCTCACCCAGCGCGTCCAGCGCAAACTGCACCACGCGCCCGGGCACCTCCGGGGAGGCCGTGTCCGCAGCGATGTAGAAGACCTTGGGAGCGCCCAGCTTCCGGCAGTTCCCTACCACCTGGGGGGGCCAGAGCTGCCTGTGGGCCCCTCCACCCAACTGCCCCCCCCCTCCACCTGCCGGGCCCATTGGGGCCCCAGCCTGAAGCCCCCCTCCCCTACTTTGAGCCTCTAGTTCCATTCAACATCAGTCCCAAAGCAAACTGGCAGCCAGTCCTTGGGTCAGAATAGGGGACGTTTTATTTACTCAGTCACCAAATAAATCTCAAGAGTTCTGGCTTGTCTTGTAATTGGGAGAGGTTTGTCCCAAGAGTTGTACATTTCCTTGGAGCAACTATGGGCTGTTGCTGAGAAGTGCCCACCCACCCCTCCTCACTATCCACACAGGCTTTGGTCACTACCAACTCTCCCATTTATGGAGCAACGCGCCCGGCTTTACTCTCACTGTCTTACTGCATCAAACCAACGCCCTGAGCCATGAGAAGGAGCTTTTTATTTTTCCGTTTTGCAAATAAGGAAACTAAAGCTCAGAGAGGTTAGGTCACTTGACTAAGGTCACAGAGGAATCCTGGATCTTTGCAGGGATTCAAATCTAGGCACCGTTTTTCACCTCACTCCCAGCCCACCCATTACACTGGAAAGGGGGTGTCCCACCTTCTGCAGGAGGGCCTCGGTGTGGGCAGTGAGCACCAGGTGGGAGCCCAGGCGTGCTAGTGATATGCCAGCTCCTCCCCAACACCAGCACTGGCCCCGGTCAGCAGCACGCGGGCTCCCTGGAGGCTAGCTGGCAGCGAGCAGGGGTGGTTAGGCTGGAGGGTGCACAGGACAGCCAACCCCGATCCTCCTCCCTACGCCCAGGCCCTTACCCGGGTCGAAGTTGTCATTCCAATAATAGGCAAAGAACAGGGCTCCCAGCCCCGTGAGGAGTAGCACCTTCATGGCCCTCTCGGGGTCTGCAGCGGGAGAGAGGGGGCCGCCACAGGCGTGGTCCACAGCCACACCTGTTTCCCAGCTGGGCCTTTCCTTGGCCCTGTCACAGCCGCCACCTGGTCCAAGTCTCTCCCCTCTTTGGGGCTTCCTCCTTCCATGAGGCAGCCCAATCCCCCCTTGCCCCGTTTCATTTAGGACAAAAGCCATACTCAGTGATGGCCAAAAGGCCCTGAGTCTCCCTGCTCTGCTTTTTGCCTCATGAACCAGCCAGTCACCACCATGCCTCAGGGCCTTTGCATTGGCTGTTCCCTCTGCCCAGAATGCTCTTCCCAAGTATAACCCGGTGGCTTGCTCTCACTTCTTTCAAGTCTTAGCACACAAATGACCTCCTCCTAGGGCGCTTCCCTGGCCTCCTTTCATGAAGCCCCTCCTGGCCTCTCTCTCTCTCCCTCCCCTCCAGAACTCACATCTCCTGGGCACTCATCATCAACTGAAACCTCTTAATGACTTGTTACACAGTCACTGTCCCCCTGTCCCCACAGACGGTCAGCTCCACGAGGGCAAGAAGGAAATGGAAACCTGCTTCCGCTTTGCCCACTGTTGGGTCCTCAGTGCCCCAACTGGGCCAGACACACAGGAGGTGCTCAATAGATACTAGTTTGACAACACAGTGATGTGAGGAATGTGGGAGGTGAGAGCAGGCAGAGAGCCCAGGAGATGACTCTGTCTGGAGACACATGGGGGTTGCTGGGAGACCGAGGAGCCCAGGTCATCAGGGTTAAGATGTGACTTCAGCTGTGGGAGAGGATTTTCTTGTTCCAGGAAGAGGTGAAAAGAGAAACAGGCTGGCTGCTTACATTTCGGGGGCTTGAGACAAAGAGGAGAGGGAGCCTTCTAGAACCCGAGGCTGAGAGGTGGCAGTGTTGGGGAGGTCCCAGATCCCCAGTTTCTAGATCTAGCGCTCCTTCTTTGGACCCCACCGCAAAGTCCCAGCTGCCTCTTCCCTGGCTCCCGCATCTTCACACTCCCTCCCTCCCAACCTTTCTTCTCCGCCAAAGCCATCTTTATCAAAGGCAGTGTGGCGCACCTCGTCCTGCTCCCAACTTCCCAGGACTCCCAATGGAGAACAAGCTTCTCACCTCCGCCCACAAGGCTCAGCGCCTTCCACCCCTGCCCACCTGTCTATCCTCATCGTCCACCCTCCTGCCTGTGAATCCTTCAGTTCCCAGAAAACCGAACCCTTGGCCCTTTCCCCGTCATGCCAGCCACCCCTGCGGCAGGAAACAAGCTCCCGCCTCTCCCCACATCCAGGTAAAGCCCGTGAGGCCCCTCAGCTCAACCCTAGTCCCCCCCAACTCATTCCAGACCACAGCAGTCTGGCAGAGGAAGACGGAGATGGCTGGATAGGTGGGTGGTTTGATGGATGGATGGATGAAGCAGCCGGCTGCAATGATGGGGCCATGGGTGCAACCAGATGCTCCTAGAACCCACTGGCGCCCTGAATTCGCCAGGCCTGTTTCTCTTCTGGACAAGGGGGCGTGCGGCCCGCTGCACGTTCCCAACCTCGCACTCACCCACTCAGGCTTCAACTTCTCCTGCCCTCCAGTGCAGTTGGGGTCGAGGCCTAAGAGACACGCGCGCGTCCCCCAGCCACCTTCGGTGGCTGCGTCAGACGCGGGCCCCCCGACCGCGCCCCCTCACGTAGGGCCCTGTCACGTGACTCCGAACCCACCTCCTGAGGGGAGGAACCAGGCCATGGGGACTAGGCGACCAGGCGTTGCCAGGCAACGGCCTCCCGTTCGTCTCGGCTTCTCCCAGCTGCGGCCTCGGCCCAGCCACCTGAGCTCCTCCGCGAATCGATCACGTGACACAGGACTGCATGTGTCGCAGTTGCGACCTCGCCTTGTGTTGAACTCCATTTCTAGGCCCTGTCTTCTTAGGCCCGGGCCTTTAGTCCCTCGCGCGGGCGCGCGTGAATCTCCCGGGCTCTGATCTTACTGGGTCATTCTCAGGCCTCACTCCAGACGCCTTGACTCCTCTTTCCACTCACTCCACCCCGACCGTGAGGCTGAACTACATTTCCCAAGAGCCCTGGCGGCTACATTATGTTTCCCAGGTTGCTCTGCGGCAGCCAGCCTTGAAAAGTACACTTCCCCGTCCTTTCGCCGTCAGCCTGCAATCCTCCTCGGGCGTATCTCAGCGGTAACAAGACTCCGATTCCCCGAGGCCTTCGCAGCTGACCCGCGAGATTACGCTTCTCAGAGGCCTTTTGCTGCGCCGCAACCGGAAGCGGCGGGCGAGTCGAGTGTCCTTGCTCGCCGAGCCGAGCGACCATGGTACCCCGAGTGTGGTCCCTGATGAGGTACGTGGGGCCGCCGGGCGGGCCCCGAGCCAATGAAAAAAAATCCCCTCCTGCGGACACCCCCACCTTTGGTTTGCCCTGGACCAGCCCTTAGATTCCCGTAATGGCCGGTCCCCTATGGCCCAGATGAGGAAACTGAGGCTCAGGCCGGGCGGGTCTTCCCGAGGTGCCCTGTCGCCTCCTTCCCGCGTCCTAGCGAGCCCCTGCCTCCCGACTTTAAGTAGCCGAAACTCCTGCGCGCCTCACTTTGCCTCCTCCTTAGAGTGGGGATGCCACACACGTTTATCAGGAGGTTAATGCGCGCGCAGTGTCCTGTGACATACAGGAGGCGACCGGGGACACTTGGAAACCCCTCGTGGGTTGTTTCCCCACATGCCTGGAAGGCTGAAGGTTACGGGTCTGGAGTTTTCACTGTTACCTGTTTTTTGCGGGACTACCAGTGACCCAGCGTCCCTCTGCGAGCCTAAGGCTACCAGTTCGGTGGGGCCGGGTGGCCCGGCTTTGCATTCTGTAAATTAAGCGCTGTGCATGGTAGGGAGTCAGGCACGTCTCAGGGCTCGCTCGGTGTCCTGTACGTCCCGTAGTCTGTCTGGCTTCAGGTGTGTGAATCGTGGGCGGGCTCCCGGTGGGGGTGTGTCTAACTCCTTCCCGCAAGGGCCTAGACCCCCAGGATGGCCAGCGGTGCCCGCTGACCTGCTGCGGTTCCTTCCCTGCCCCCAGGCTCCTCATCAAGGGCAGTGTGGCTGGGGGTGCCGTCTACCTGGTGTACGCCCAGGACCTGCTGGGGCCCAGCGACAAGAGCCAGGCGACCCTCCAGAAAGCAGAGGCGGTGTTCCCCCCCGCCATTTACCAGTTCAGCCAGTATGTGTGTGAGAAGACAGGCCTGAAGATACCCCAGGTACCTCGGGCCGGGAGCGAGGCTAAGGCTTGGCAAAAGGGCCATGTCAGCTCTGGGTGGCCCTCCCTCCCTCGCCCCTCCAGCCCTGCTTGGTGCCCTCCGCCCGGGGGCATGTGCTGCTGTCCCTCCCCAAAGAGGCGGGCTGGGGCCCCGGGCCCTTCCCCTTTCACCAGGCCCTTCTCCCCTCCCTCTCTTCCCAGCTGCCAGCCTTCCCAAAGTTTACCTTCCACATCCGAGAGTCCTGGAATTCAGGTAGGCCCCGGTCCCTGTGCTTGTGGGGTGGCCACAGGTACCCTAGTCTAGCAGCCCCAGCCCTGGTTTCTGGCCATGCCTTTCCTTCGCCCTCCGCGAATCTAATCAAGGAAAAGGGGTGGAGATTCCCTGGAGGTGGGAACTAGATGGAGCCTCCTTTGAAGACTGTGACCACATCAGAGCTCTTTGTGTGTCTGACAAGGCGAGGCCCTGCTCCTCCTCGGCCTCAGTTTCCCTGTGTAGAATGGATGGAGCTGGAGGTGGCACTTCTCAAAGCCTTGCGTAAGCCAGGGTTTCTGGGTGCCAGACCGAAGCTGTGGCTGAAGGCCCCGGGCCTCCCTCCCCACAGGCATCATCACCGTGGTGTCGGCTCTGTCGGTGGCCCCCGCCAAGGCCCGCGAGCACTCCCGAGAAGGCTGGGAGTACCTGAGGCAGCTGACCAAGTAGCCGTCGGGGGAGGCCGCCTGCCGCCGTAGGGGGCAGGGGCACCAAGATTCCGAGACTCCACGCAGGGACCCCACTCCGAGGGCAGCTCCCGGCCCTGCCGGCCCAATAAAGGACTTTGGGAATGTGCCCGACCCCTGTGCTTGCCCCGGGGGTATGGGGTGCTCCAGCTGGTGCCGGGAGCATAGAGGTCTGGGCTTCTAGCTCTTGGCTACTCAGCATTGGACCTTGACCACAGGCCATGGCTCACCCCTCTGCCATCTTTTCTGGGCCCTCAAGCTGGGATGGGGAGTGGGAGCAGAGAGCTGGCGTGGTGCTCCATTGACAGTGCTCAGGGCCCTGCAGAGGGACTGGGGTCTCAGCAGCTCTGCGGAGTCCGGAGCCCCTGCCCCATCCCTGCCTGGCACTCCCCAAACCCTAGGCTTTTGCTCAGCCCATTGCCTCCAACCAGCCCTCACTGCTTTTCTGGGTGGCTTGGCGAGAAAGGAGGAGGAGGAAGAGGAGAAGGAAGGGGAAATGGAAAAGTGTGTGTTGGGGGCGTAGACAGGTCCCCTGAAACTGAACCCAAGAGCTGGTATCCACGTTCACTACCCTTAGCCTGGGCCCAGGGTCACCTGGCAGCTCTCTACATCCACACAGACCCAGCCACTAGCCTGGAGACTTAGAACACCCGTTGATCCCCCTAACCCCTCATCTGCTTGTACTCACCCCGTGCCAAGACCACCTCCCTGGTCTTCCTGCCTGCCCAGTCCCATCTGCTTCCCCAAGTCCACATCCACGTCTGATCTCACTCCCCTGCTCAAACACCTGTGGCTCCCCCTTTTCCCAAGCCAGGACCCCTCAGAGGGACCCTCCCAGACATGCTGGATGCCCCTCACTTCTCAAGCACAGATGGTTTCCACCCGCAGCCTGAGCCACAACTCCCATGCCCCTCACCAGGCAATCCTTCCTCCTGACATCTGCCCGCCCTGCCCACAGCTGCAGCCACAGGGCCCCACCACCCACCCTCCTCCTCCTCCTCCTCCCCCTCCCCAGGAAAGCCTCTGACGCCCTCCTCCCGCTGGGGCTGTGCTTCCAGCCCGGGCAGCCTGGCACCCCCCCACCCCAGGGCAGGGCCTCCCACCCCCACAGGGCAGCCTGGGGCCCTGCAGGGCCTGAGCAGCATTCCAGCTGCCGCCCCCAAATGCCAGGGGCACCCTGCTGCCCGTCAGGACAACCAAAAATGTCTTTGGACGGTGCCACGTTTTCTGGGGTATCATCCTGCTTGAGAACCACTGCTTTGGGGGGTTGTATTAGTTTTTTGGCTGCTGCAAAAAGTGAGCCCAGACTCAGTGGCTCAACCCAAGCAGATGCCCTGCCCGTCCTAGGTCCCCCTGGGCTGAAGTGAAGGTGCGGGTGCCGCTGGTTCCTGCCGGAGCTTCCAGCAGGGCATCCGTTTCACTACCTTCTCCAGCTTGGAGGCCACTTGACCCGTGGACCTGTCTTCCCGACACTGGTGGTGACAGTACGCTCCCCTGGGTGACCCCAGGTCAGCTCCCATCTTAACGTCCTTAACTGAATCCTTCATGAGGTTAGCCTATGTACCAGTTCCAGCAGGGGTCATCTCTGGCCCCCTCTGCAGACAGGGGTCTATTTGGCCGGGTCACGAGTCTGTCTTCCCCCAGCTGCAGGCCCTGGGGGCACAGGCCCAGGGTGCCCTGGTCGCACACACCCCCACCACCCCCCTGGCTTAATGTGTAAGCAGCAGAGCCCAGAGAGGGGAGGTGACCGGCTCATTTCCACAGAACCAAGGCCCCAGAGCCAGTCGGTGCAGACCCGGGACCCCTGGAGGCACAGTGTGGGGCTGACCTGGGTGGCGTTGCTGTCCATGTGCATGCCTGGCTCACACACTGGTGTGTCTCACCCCAGTGGGATGCAGTTCCACCTCTGAGAAGTCACCCCACGGACAGGAAACAGATGCTGGCGCTGGGGAGTGTTTTTTTCACGGGGACAAGTTCTGGAGATGGATAGTCGGGGTTGTATGACATTGTGAATGTACTTAATGCTACTGAATGGTGCACTTAAAAATGGTACATTGGACAAACAACAAATGCTGGTGAGGATGCAGAGAAAGGGGGACCCTCCTACACTGCTGGTGGGAATGTAAACTAGTTCAACCATTGTGGAAAGCAATATGGAGGTTCCTCAAAAAACTAAAAACAGAAATACCATTTGACCCAGGAATTCCACTCCTAGGAATTTACCCAAAGAAAACAAGATCTCAGATTCAAAAAGACATATGCACCCCTATGTTTATCACAGCACTATTTACAATAGCCAAGATATGGAAACAACCAAAGTGTCCATCAGTAGATGAATGGATAAAGGAGAGGTGGTACATATACACAGTGGAATATTATTCAGCCATAAGAAGAAAAGAAGTCCTACCATTTGCAACAACATGGATGGAGCTAGAGGGTATTTTGCTCAGTGAAATAAGCCAAGCCGAAAAAGACAAGTATCAAATGATTTCACTCATATGTGGAGTACGAGAACAAAGAAAAAATACTGAAGGAACAAAACAGCAGCAGACTCACAGAACCCAAGAACGGACTAACAGTTACCAAAGGGAAAGGGACTGGGGAGGATGGGTGGGAAGGGAGGGACAAGGGGAAAAAGGGGCATTACGATTAGCAGATGTAATGTTGGGGGGGCACGGGGAGGGCTGTACAACTCGGAGAAGACAAGTAGTGATTCTATAGCATCTCACTACGCTGATGGACAGTGACTGTAATGGGGTTGGTGGGGGGGACCCGATGAAGGGGTAGTTTAATAACCATAATATTACACATGTAACTAGATTAATGATACCAAAATAAATTATATTTAAAAAATAAAAGAAAAAATAAAGGCAATGGATATTTCTTATCTAAAAAAAAAAAATGTGTTGGTCCGTGACCCGCCTGCCTTGTCTGAGTGGAGGAGGTTAGGATCCATAGTGAAGGAAACACAGGCCCCAGTGAGGACGGCCCGACTCACTCTGCACAAAATCAGTTCACTCTGGAACCCAAGCTGGGTCATTCGGAAAATAGGAAACAACCCCTGCTTCCTCTCAACAGTAATCATTCACAAATAAGACCCCAGTTCTCCGTTGTTTAGGAGCCAGGAGGGTGGAAAGGGCCACAAAGCACACTGTCTCCAAGGTTGGGCAGGGGGGAGGGGACAGGCGGCAAAGCGGACAGGATGATTCTGGAGAGGCCCCAACACAGGCGTAGTCAGATAAGAAAAAGGCAAAGACAGTCGCCAACAGAAATAAAGAGACCACAGGGGCACTGGAAGGGCAGAAACAGTCACTGTACTCAGGGCTTTTCACACCCACGCCTTGGAACCCCTCAAGGTAGGGGTCGGCACTCCCGCTTTGCAAACGACACGCGCGCAGGAGAGGAAAGGAGCGGCGGCGGCGATCGTGCCGCAGTGTTTTCCTGGGCCAGGCGCCACGCCAAGCCCGGTTCACCGGGTCTCGGCTGACACTAACACAAAGGCCCTACATTCTCTTTTTCTACACAGGAAAACACAAGGCTCTGCTGTTCATGGGAAAAGTGGGGCTGCGATCCGGGAAGAAAGCGTTTGATTCAAAGACACACAGCAGAGCAGAACGAGTAAGTAAATAAAAGGCCCACATGGCAGAAAGCCCAGTGTGCCAGGCTGGGTTCCACTCCCAACACACGGACTCAACCCTTACTGAACGTCAACTATACGCCGGGCCAGGATGGCCAGGCCAACCTGCCTCCGGTTCTTGACAAGATCACCATCCAATCAGGGAGATGGATAAGAAATAAGAAGTAAGTGAGGGGGTTTAGATGTTGGCAGTGTAACAAAATAGCACAATAAGACAAGGGGACGTGATAGGGACTGGGGACTAGTGCTCAAGGAGGGCTTCTCAGAGGAGGCAGCATATGGGCTGAGACCATGTGAAGATTGAAGCGGAGGGAAGTGTTCTCCAGAAGACTAGGCTGGCGAGCGCGTGTGTGGCAGGGCCGCCAGCTTTTCAGACCCACCACTTCTGGCCCAGCCCTCTGTTGCTGGCCCATAAAACTCCCACCTTGACCCCATCAGGCTGGCCCAGGGCCGGCCCCGCAGGTGCCTGGGCCAGGCAGGAGGGGCTCCCTGGGGTGGGATAACAGGATCAGCCCAGTGAGGCTGGGCATGCCGAGCAGCCGACCTGGGGCCCAGCAAGCAGGCAGTGTGACGGACGTGGGTCCTCTGGGAGTGGCCAGGAGGACATCATACAAAGCCAGCCACTGGACAGAGAGGGAAACTGAGGCAGGGACCCCGGGTGCAGCTCAAGGCCTAAAATGGTTTCCGGAGAACCAGGATCGTAGGAGATCCCACGTCTTCTATCTCCCCAAGTTCAAATACTGCTTCAGGTCCCCAACACACTGAACTATTTGGGTATGAACGGTACCCTCTCTCTGGGCCTCAGTTTTCCCAAGTGGGATGTGAGACCCACTTGCTGCAAGCAGGGGCCCCTCACTGAATTCCTTCCAGGACAGCCCGAAGCCTGATTTCACTTGGATTTGAAGGGCAGATCTTTCAGCTTGCGAACACCTCACCTAAGTGCCCCATCCCCTGCTCAGTCTCCCTTCCTGGCTGTTACCTCTCCGGGAAGTCCAGGGGGTACGCGGGCTGGTCTGGGGGGCTCCTGTCCGTTCCTCCGCCCCCACCCCACACCATGGGCAGCAGGCACCAGCCCATCTCGTTCTCTGCTTCATCCCAGCGCAAAGCTGGGCTGGCAGTAGCGTGATGCTCCGGAATTACACGGAGCCTGGAGGAAAAGTCCCTCCAGCGAGCCCCGTCTCAGTATTCTCTGTCGCAAAACAGCGAGAACCAGCGCCCACGAGCCTGCCAGTCGGTGCTCACTGAGCAGAGGGAAGACCCTATCTGCCCCTTCGGCTCCCCTTTGTGGGCCTTGAGGACTGGAACCTTCTGCCCCCCTGGGGGAACAGGCAAAGATGCACTTGCCGAGGAATCACACAGCCTCCTAGCAAAGACAGCTGGGCCCAGTGGTGCCAGATGCACTAAAGACCCGTTCCTCTCTCCTCTGTATGCAGCACCCACCTCCAGAAATCCGTCCTCGAATGCCCCAGCCCAGTTCTCCCTCTGCCAACCTTTCTGAGCACTCTCTCCCTCCCACACTTACCCAGGCATCCTGCATTTTCCAAAACTGCACATGCTATTTCCTGCCTCCAGATTTTTGCACGTGCAGTCCTGCCACCTGGAATGCCCTTTCTTTTGCCACTTGGAAAACTCCTACTCATGCTTCACAGCCCCAGCTCCTATGCCCCTCCAGTAAGTCTCCCCTGACCCTCCTACCCTGAGGTAGAGCCTTTGCTCCCCATTCTGTGCTCCACCCTGAGTCTAAGTCTATCTTCCTTGAGGTCAAGGCCCAGGAGCCCTTCTGTCTGCCACACCATCGCTGTCTGACAAACATTTGTGGAAACAATCTCTTGATTGTGTTTGTGCCCGGCTGCCGACTGGTTCCTTCTCCTGCCCCAGACTCTTCAGAGTTGTAGCCTCTGCTCACCCCCTGAAAAGTGAGGCCTGAAACCCAAGGGGCAGGTGCTGATGGCGGAATTTCAGTCACGTAGCTGCAGAGGGGGAGGCTTTGTTTTCTTCTCTGTATTCCTAAAGCTAGCTCTTGGCAGCTCACCACTGGGGATCGGGCTGTGAGGGCCAGGAGTGGCTTTGGTACCCAGATCCTCCGGAGTCCCAGGATGAAGGGAGTGGGGAGGGGTGTCCAAAGGGCCCCCAGGCAAGGGGCTGTGGGTGGGGGAAGCTGGCAAAGCTGGGCGGCTTCCCTCCCTTGACATCCGCCTAGATCAGTCACGCCCCACTGGGGCTTCCACAGTCTGGGGCATGTGAAGACACACAAAGAGTGTCATGGAACTCGGAGAGAAGGATATTGGGCAAGGAGAGGGCAGGGTGGGCAGGCAGAGTGAGGAAAGTCAGGGTCAGTCTCCTGCACCGCCTCCCAAGACCCTGGTGGTGCTCCGAGACCTGGGCTGAGGGCCCAGCCTTGCAGGTAACCACAAGCCCGCTGGGCCAGGCCAGTGAGACCACAATATATGCTGGTGCTTCTCAGGGAGGGGTAGTGGTGACACTAACCCCTGGGAGAGGCCTCTCCTCTCTCCAGTTCCACCCCAAATCTGCCCACTGTGTGCAGGCCCCTGGATCTAATGCCTCCTAACACTGGGTTGCACCCAAAAGCCCAAAGCCTGGCTTCACCTGCACCAGTGTGACCCCGGGGAACCGTGGCAAACACAGGGGGAGGGCGACTGAGCCCAGGAGGCCGATGTTCCCAGCTGTCCCCATGCTCTCTGGTGACCTGCACCCCAGGGTGAGGATAATTCCCCAATCCATAGGTCAGCCTTGGCAAGGTGCAGGGGGGTTCCCCGCACGCTCTTGGGGACACCCCTGGTCCCGACCGCCCGTCCCTAGGCTTCTCCTCTCGCGACCTGTGCCTCTCAATCCATCTGCAAAATAACTTAGGAATCAGTGGTCTTAACTATGCTCCCACCCTGGAGTCCGGCATTCTAGCCCTGCCTGCACTGTGCACTCTGGAAGCCATTAGCCCTGTGAGGCTATTTAACTGTAAATGAATGGATTAAAAAATAAATAAAACTTAAAAATTGGTTCTTTAGTTGCAAAGGCCTTATTTCGAATGCTCAAAAGCAATGTGGCGGTGGTGGCTCCCATATTGGCGAGTACAGATGGAGACCCTGTGCATCTCCAGGAAGGTCCTAGAAGCCGTAGTCTAGCTGGTGAGCTCCCAGAGGAAAGGCATCTGTGTCTGGCTTCTTCCCGGTTGTGTTCCCGGCGCTCAGCTTGGGGCTGAGCATTCAGCAGGTGCTCAGTAAATGTTGATAGGAAGAGAGAAGGGAAGAAGGGAAGGAGAGATTTCTTCTTCTAAGAATCTAAACAAATATGAAATGAACACAGCAAATTCTTTCTATAGATGTCCATCCCTGAGTTATTTAGAATAGCAAAAAACAGTGAAACATTGTCAAAAGGCAGCAAGAGAAGAGACTGGATAGAAAGATTATGGTTGACCCTTGGTGAAAATAAGCCAATGGAGACCAATACGAGACTACTGGTGGGTTTTTCTTTATATAATTTTACTTTTATTTATGTTTCCACAGGAGATATATTTGCACCACCCAAAACCCAAGCAGTCTAAAAGGCTGTGCATAACGCATCTCTGTGTCATTCCCAGGAAACAGACAACCCCGTCCCAAGGCATTCAGTATTCCCAGTTGTTCCTGCTTCTGTGCTGAGAAACCCATGCACCTGTGAAAGGTGTGAAAAGATCCTTCCAACCTTAAAAACTTTTTTTTTAACACCCAGTAACATCCAACAAATACTGCAGCAGTGGGCACTTCCTCTGGGAAAAATGTGCCACAGTGAGAATGGCAGGTGTGAGGGTACAATTCCAGGTGACTTTTTTCTCTTCTTCACACTCTGATGTGGCTTCTGAAATTTTATTGGTTTTGCTGTGTGCTCACTGTTATTTTATGATCAGGCAGAAGCTGAAACAAAACTACATGGCTGAAAGGAGACTGGCTATTAAAAACTAATGGCTGTGCTTCTCAGTGTGTACCCATAAGACGCTAAAGCAGGGACTCAGACAGGTACTTGTATATGAACGGTCACGGCAGCAGGATTCACCATCGCCAAAGGCTGGGTCCGCCGATGGGTGCGTGGGTGAATTCAACACAGTCCGTCCACACACACGGGGATATTACTCAGCCTTAACGAGAAGCACATCCTGATGCCTGCTACAGCGTGGATGGACCTCAAGGGCAGGGTGCTCAGGGACATAAGCCAGACACAGAAGGACAGACCCTGTGTGATCCCCCTCCCAGGAGGTCCCTAGAGGAGACACATTCGTAGAGATAAGAGAGTGGGTGGTGGGGCCGGGGCCTGGGAGGGGGTGGGAGTGAGTGTGCCATGGGGACAGAGCTCCGACGGAAAGCTCTGGAGATGGAGGGTGGGGACGGTTGCAGGACAGGCGAATGTGCTTCATGCCCCCTGCTGTGCGCTCAGAAATGGTTAAAATGGTGAATCTGATGTTATGCATATTTTGTCACAATAAAGAAATAAAAGCTTGTGAGCCCATAGGTAGAGGAGATAGCCTCAGGAGGCAGCACCAGCCTCCTGAGACCTGGGTGGTCACTCAGGGCCCCGAGCTCAGAAGGGCCCCACCCATGACTTAGGGCTCTGTGGCTGCTGCCTTGAGATCTGTAACAGTTTTTGAGCAAGGGATCTGCGAATTATGTTGCCACTGCTGGTTTGGGGAAAGGACAGGGAGGCCCAAGCATGGCGCCTGGGGCCCCGAAGTTGGTGGAGAAACACCCCAATGTACAGCTCTGGTTTGCTCCACCGTGAGGGGAGAGAGTGAGACCCAGTCAGGAAGTGGGCTCCTGACATGGCAAGGAAGGAAATGGGGGGGGACCCTAAAATAGCACTGCTCACCCAGCTGACTGGGGGCGGGGGGCAGGCAGGGGAGTCTGGGGTGGAGCCAGCCAGGGTGGTGGCCCTGCGGCTTTTCCGAGGAAGCCCCTTCCCCAGAAGGCATCCCCTCTTCTTCCTGCCACTCGCCAGACTGTCACTCTCTGCCCAACCCGGCCACACCAGGAATGGAGGTTAGAAGCAAAGGGTATGCTGGGAGCTTGTGTTAGTCAGGGTTCTCCAGAACCGAAAGGATGCGTGTGGACATAGCATAGGTCCGTGGATATATAGGTTTGCGATGAGGAATCCAATCGGCTGAGAAGTCCTGCCAGCTGCTGCAGGCTGGAGTGGGTGGGGGTGACGGGGCGAGACTCAGGCCGAGGGTGGGGGCGATGGCTGGCCTGCCTCAAGTGCTCCGACAGAAGGGACAAATCGCTCGGCCTCTGCCTTTTTCTTTACTCAGGTCCACAGTAGATAAGGTGATGTGCACCCCCTTGAGGGGGGGGCATCTGCTTTACTGAGTCCATGGATTCGAATGATAATCTTGCCTGGAAGGGCCCTCCCAGACGCACGCAGGATAGTGTTTTAAAAAGTGAAGGTACAGCTTAGAGACAGTGATGTGCCCCCATGTAAATGGTACAGCTTCATTAACGCACAGGCGCACAGGCAGAGCTATGGAGACAGCAGAAGGCTCAGGTGGCAGGGACGGGTGGCGGAGCACAGAGGATTTTTAGGGCAGTGACTCTGAGTGACACTGTAATGGTGAAGACGTGTCATACATTTGTCCAAACCCATAGAATGCATGGCGCCAAGGGTGACCTTTAATGTCAGCTATGGACTTTGGGTGATAATGACGTGTCCACGTGCGTCACCCTGTAACAAATGCCACTCCAGGGGAGGTGTTGATAATGAGGGTCTAGGTGTACAGGAATTCCCTGCACCTTCTGCTCAGTTTTGCTGTGAACCTAAAATGGCTCTAAGAAATACAGGGCCATTCTGGATACTGTGGGGGGTAAGCAGCCTCCCCTCACCCACTCGATGCCAGGGGCTCCCCTAGACAGGACAGCCACAAACGTCCCCAGACACTGCAGGTGAGGGCCTGGTTCTCAAACCTGAGTGCACATGGAATCCCCTGGGGGCCCAGCCCCAAACCTCGCATTTGTAGGGCTGGGGTCGGGCCTGAGAACCTGCATTTCTGAAGGACCCCAGGTGCTCCTGGCCATTCTGGGGGACCCACACACCGCCCCTGCCTGGCTGAGTTGCCTGGAGTCAGGCACTGCGGCCCAGGGACTGTGAGCAGCCGGGGGCACGGTGTGCAGCTTTGTGGCTGGAGCTCAGACTTGGCCACGCTGCCTTTGGTCGGCAGGTAGCAACAGTACCCACTGGATCCCTGCGGGGTCAGGGAGGGGGTGCATGGCTCCCAGGGGCGGGCAGACAATCCCACCTGTCTGGCCACAATAATAATAATAACATCCTCTGTTCGCATGCACTGAGTGCTCACTCTGGCCCAGGGAATGAGGACACCACGGGGAACAAAATTCCAGCCCTCGTGGGGTGGGCATTCTAGATAAAAAATACAGTACTGCCAGGCAGTAAGCACTGGGAAGACAATAGAAAAAAGGGTGGGTCAGGAAAGAATAGGGACTCCCTGAAATGGGGGCTCCCCTGAGACTCCAGTCCCGTGTGGCCAGGGATTTGGGGAGAATCAGCTAGAAGTGGGTGCCCCATGGGGTGAATTTCTAGTCCTGAGACACATGAAGAGGTCATCCTAAGGCTGGGACCCTGAGGGACAGATATTTACAGGCCCCCTGGCTGGACTAGACTCCACTTTGGGCTACGTCAGAGGCACAGTGGAAGTGGAGACAGAGGCAAACTCTGCTGTGGGGTGTTTGTGGGGCAGGTACACACAACCTAAGCATAAATGTGAAATAATCACAGGACAGCAGATGCAATGAAAGAGCTGGGGGGTTAGAAGATTGGCTTTTTACTCATCTTTAAAATGGGGATACGAGCAGTTCTATCCTACAGAATTGTTGCAAGGACTAAATGAGATGATATAAAGTGGTGAGAATGGTGTCTGGCTCCAAATAAGCCCTCAGGAAATATTAACCATTACTGATGATTGTCATCGGTCTCAGCCTCTGGGACCTGAGAACTTAGAAAAGGGTGGGTTATAATTGTGTGCCGAGTTAAAGGGAGGTGAGCTAAGAGGCTGGTTTAAACTATGGGTCACTTCAGTTTGCCTTCGAGAAACAAAGGTTTTCCTGCCTCGGGGAAGAGACAGATGGTGGTAGGGGATCAATTCTGTACATGCACATGTGTGTGTGAGTGGCAGAGTCTGGGAAGCTAGGCAGGGATTCATTTACTGAAGGGCCTGCTGGGGGCAGGAAAGTGTCCTGTAACCTCTGGGGAGCAGGAGACGGCAACTCTCCCTCCTTGTCAGGCTCTAGTAGCTTTCATCTGCCTTCCCTGGGCATTGAAGGAACCCCCACCCCAGTTCCAGGAAACACCCAGGGCTCTTACACCTGCCTGTAGCAACCTCAGAAACTCAGCAGGATGATGAGATGGGTGAACAAAGGCTGCACAACTTGGCTCGAGGAGCGCTGACTTTGGCCCCAGCCCCAAGGAAACGGCAGGAGGCTGCCGGGAAGCCCTTCCTTTCCCCGGGACTCATTTGTGGACTGCCTTGCAGACGTGGGAGAGCTCTCTGCCACCCAGCCCACCAGCAGGGGACCCAGGCTTCTGGCTGACTCCCGGGTGCTTTCTGCAGCCATTTAGCTTACCTCTGGGGAACTGATTCTTCAGCCTTTCTCACCTAACCTGAGCCTTGAGGGTGCTGTTACTTGTGAAAGGCACTAAATGATGAATAACGTCAAAACAGAAAGGAATCAATCAGTCGACGCTCTTGGTTTCTAAAGGACTCAAATTATCTTAAATCCAAAAAACAAAACAAAACACAGGAAAGACCTTCAGGCATGGCTGGATTAAAGTGGTTAAATAACACTGTCAAGACATGGACCTCTCTTTCTTCCTGGGATCTGCTCTCTTCTATTTTGGCGGAAGGGGTGGGGAATGCGTGCTCATTCATTCTCAGAAAAGCTCCACTGCTGGGGAGCAAAATGACTCCAGGAAACTCCAGGCTTAACCCTACAGCAAATGAAAGCAAATCATTGCTTGTATTTCCAACTCCCAGGGCTGACTCTCATTGGCCCTCCTGAGTCACGTGCCCATTTCAAAACCAATCACTGTGGCCAGGGGAAGGGAAACTCTCTCAGTGACAAGGATGAGCTGGCACTGGGGTACCTGGAACCACCTGGACTGAGGGTGGGGGAGGGACAGTGCTCCACAAAAAACTGGGGTGTCATCCAGCAGGGCAGCTGGGTGCTGAATGGGCAGAGCGCACATTTACAGGGGCCTTGGTCTATGTGGGGCTTCTGCATAGGAGATGCCAAACCACTTCCTTTCCCACCCCAAGCCGACTCCTGGAAACATAAGTACGATTAAGTGGATTCCCCCTCTTACTGACGCGGGACCAGGGATGAATCACATGCTAGGGTGGGTGGACCACACTGTTTATCCATCCATCCGCTGATGGACCCTTGGGTGGCTTCCACTGCAGGTTCTGTGTCGTCCCCCCCCGAACACACACCCCGTCCCAGCTCTGACCACTGGTCACACTCAGTGCTGCCCTTTCGTGCAGACTCAGCGCTTTACTGGCGTTAGACTTAGGGGCCTGCCTTTCGTTTTCCTCAACCCAAGTGCAATTTTTGTGTTGACATAGGGGGTGCATTTTGTAGGAGTCCATTTGTCTGCATGGCCTTTGACACGCAGGGCCTGACAGCAGGTCCCCTGGGCGAGGGGGCCTCCCAGCGTAGAATGGTTGGGACCCAGTCGCCCACTGTCAGGTTGTAGAGAGGATTTTAGAAAGCTTGTCCATTCCTGTCCAGCAAGATGAAGGCAGCATTCAGACAGGACGTGGTTAGACAAGGATTTCTTTTCCCCCCTATGCCTTTTTTAGATAAATTTCAAATAGAAAATAAACCGCTCTAGAGGGTACAAACCAGCGGCATCGAGTGCATCCAGGGCTGCAGAGAAGCATCAGCCCCATCTGGTTACAGAACAGTTTCATCTCAGGAAACCCGTCCCTATTAACAGTCACTCCCCACTCCCTCTCCCAGCCCCCCGCCCCCCCCCACCCACTTTCTGTCTCTGTGGACATGGTCCCCCTATGGACCTCCTAGGAGTGGGGTCAGACAGAGCCCTTTCGGTTCTGGATTATTTCACTGAGCACCATGTCCTCAAGGTCCACCCACATTGTACCAGGTGTCAGATGTGAGAAATACCCTCACTGGTCCGAACTCAGTAGGTAGACACGGAGACAGGGAACAGCAGAGCGAGGCTTTAATGGTGGTCTTGCACGATCGCAGGTCCGCTAAGCGGGAGCACTCAGAGCCTTACAACTAGCAATTTATTCCTTAGCACGCAAGCCCCTCCCCTGGCTCCTCATTGGCTGAGTACTGCAGGGTTAACATTCTTTCCCGGATATCGCCTAAGCAAGTTATATCCATATAAAGCTTTCTTTACATTCGTCTTAATTTGGTTGGCTGGTTGAAAAACTTTTCTGCAGGTCTGGTGATGCACAGCCAGTTTTTTCTCGGTCTCCCTTCCCCTCCCAGCCAGAGTAACTCCCGGGATGTGTCCTGGTGCCTTTGGTTTAAACATTAATTCCTCTGGGAATAAATCACATTTAGTTTTATGCCATTTCTAACAGTTCCCCCTCTTTTTATTTAAGAATTTTTTTATTTTATTCCCAGTAATATGTCCCAATTTATGCCCAGTTCTTTTCAAACATTTCTAATATATTTTTGCTCTCTTCTTCATAGTCAAATTTATCCTCCAATAACAGATGGTTTTGGGTGTATGCCATAGGTGTTTGTTTTTGACTGCTTCTCTAAGCCTCTGGGTCAGGCCTCTCACATAAGGGGTGATCCAGCACTCTACAGCGGTTAAAATTAACAAGAGATGTTAAAACAGAGGCAATCATACCTTTCCATTTTCCAAACCATCCTTCTAACCACTCTGGAAAATGACCACGGATGCCAGGATTTTCAGCTAATTCATTAACGAAGTGGTGAGTCCCTGTAGAGCTTTAGTAACAGTACCATCAGGGGCGGTATTATTTGGAATAAAAGTACATTTTCCTCCCAACATAACGCAGACTCACCCCTTTTCTGCTAACATCATGCCAACTGTTATCCTGCTCTCCCAGGCCATCCTGCTGGTAGCTTCCAGTTGGTTAGGGACTCCCTGAAGGGCATCCCGGGTATAGTTAATAGACCTTTGTTGATTATAGTAAATATAATGGATCCAAATCTACGTTTTTGTTGATGGCAGACCACCAAGAGTGATTTGAACCCTGCATCTTTGAATTCAATAGGGACTCCCCTAGAGTCAATGTATATACATTTGCATCAAAGGATCCTCGTCATGCTCTGCATGAGAAATCCTTTCCCTTTGGGTGTGGAGAGAAACGCCAGGGCAAATGGAATAAGCAATTGGGCTGAAGCACAAGTCGCAGTTCAGTTGGATGGCTGCGAATGGCACAGGTTCCTCCTTCCACAGTTGCACCAAACATCTGCTGGGGGAATACATAAGCTTGAGAAGCTGCCCTCTCTAGAGACATGCAGGCTGTAGGTACAAGTCAGCCAATTCCCCACAGGAGTGGTGAAACCTTCCCCTTGCCTAGAGAGGAATGAGAAGAGATTCCTCGTCCCTGTGGAAAAAGAGGGGGTGGCCCTCGGGGCTGATTTCTTTAGTGCAGGAAAGAGTAGAGACAAGCTCTTGGAAGTCTCATCTCCCCGAGCATCCTTGTCCTGACATAGGGCCAACATGCAGTGCATCCCAGTGGGGCCCGTGTCCCAGCCGAGAGGGAACGGGACCACCTGCACCTGTGCCCATCCTGCAGCACATGCATAGCAATCGCTTTTGTTCAAAGCTAGTGCTGAAAATTTGACCCATTCTACCCAGGCATTGGTGTCTTGGTGTCTCCATGATCTGTCTCGATTTCAAGGGTCTGTCCTATATTTTTTACTTCAACACTGTGACTAATTTGGGATCATTCCAGGGAGGTTCTGGCTCATTCTTTACACCTTAGGGCTGGGGGGTGGTTGCGTTGGGTAAGATTTCATTCTTGATTAAATTAAGACCAAACCTTCCCAAGGGATCTACTCCAGTGACATCTGCACCGAGTCCGTAAACACGAGGAGCAATTACAGGGTCTGAGTCTAAGTCCTGAGGATTATTTACAGTTAACAAGAGCGGGTTACATTGTTTGTCCTGGCAGTTCTCAGGAGGAATGCCTTTGGACAAATGTATTTTGGCTTTTAAGGGTCTTAAGTTCTGAGATCCCCACCTTAGATTGGCAGTCCATCCCTGAGATGCGGTAGTCCACCACACGTCATTCCAGCTAGGGCAAGGATAGGCTGCATAGGCTCCCTGGCTCGGACTTGGTTCAGGGCACAGGTATTTGTCTGCCTGTGAAAGTTGCCTTTGATTTTCTAAGCTCCCGCAGGGTAAAACCTGGCATGCATCAAATTGAATGGTTTGGGGTGTTGAAGTTTTCGTCACATTAACTACTAGTTTAATTGGAAATCCCCATGAGTTGAATGCTGTGTATATTGAGGTTAGGGTTTGCCAGCTACTAGCCGCCGTAGTCGTATGTGCGATCGCCCATCCTGCCCACACCATCCGCCAAACAAGAGGCCAGCCCATCTCGCTACTCAACTTTCTTCTTAGGGTCACTTTTAAAGGTTCTTCTGGGGATTTATGTATTTCCCACTGACCTTTGACCCCTTTTTGTTTGTTTACCAGGTGTTTTACTCAGGTGCAGTGAGTCCACCCTTTTTCAGCAGTTCCTACAGCCGTCTTGGTGGTCAGATGCCCTCGGTAGGGACTCTCCCGGTTGGGCCGAAGCCAATCTTCTTTCAAGGACTTTATCAGCACCAGGTTTCCAGGCTGGAAGCAGTGAGCGAAGAACTCAAGTGGGGGAGTCTGGGCGAGGAGTCCTTCCAACCTGAGAGAAGATAAGGTAGAAGGCATGGCCAGCACATATACCCTTAGAAACTGATCTCTGTTTCCATGGTGGGCAAGTCTGTTGCCCTTCCTAAGTATGGTAGCCCATATGATTCATAAGGGGAAATTCCTAAATCCTTTCGAGGATGGCGGATGCCAAGGAGTATGGAAACCCCATTGTACCCGGACTGTCGCCATTCTTCCTTGTAATACTTTCGGGGTAAAATGACTCCCGCTGTCTGAATCAACACTTTCTATTAACCCAAGCCTAGGAATCCCTTGCTCCAAGAGTACTTTTATGACTCATCTTACCGTGGCAGTTGTTAATGGGTGGGCCTCTACCCATTCCGTGGGATGACCGACAATCACTGATAAATATTTCAACTTTCCCACTTTCTGCATCTCAGTAAAGTCAATTTGCATCCTGTGGAATGGTCTTATTCCCAGGAGTCTCCTTCCAGGTCCTGGCTTTCTCATACTCTTTTTTTGTTAATTCTTTGGCACCTTATGCAACTCCTACAAACCTGTTTAGCAATGGTGTAGATACCAGGACATCCATAAACTTTTAGCCAAGCATCACACATTGCCTGGGGACCCCAAGGGCTCCCTCTATGTGACATGTTCATCAGCTCTCTCATAAAGGTCAGCTGATCATTTCTCTCCCATCGGGTAAAGTCCACCGCCATTTCTCATCTAGAGACGCCCCCACCTCCTGTAGCTCCTTAATTTCATTTTCAGAAAACTTTGGGATCAAGGTAGTTTTAGGGATATCAGGAGTGAGATTCAAAAGTCTAATTTCATCTTCATATGCAGCCTCTTTAGCGGCTACATCAGCAATTCTATCATCTGTTGCTTCATAAGAATTTCCTTTCTCTTGACCATTCACATGCGTTATAGACATTTCAGCTAGAAGTAAGAGATTTTCCAGAACCTCCCTGATTAATTCCCCGTGAATTAATTCCTTTCCTTTACTGTTTGAGACCTCTTTCTGTCCAATATTTCCAAAGGTACGGGCCACTCGGAAGGCGTATTTGGAGTCTGTGTAAATCGTGCATTCCTTACCTGAAAGTAGTTTTAAGGCATGTTAAGGGCAAACAACTCAGGTTTGGGCTGACCAATTTATCGGGCAGTCTCCCTTTTCACAAATAGATAATGTCATTGATGATAGCACAGCCATTATGTCATTTGCTCTCTATCATCTGGGAGGGCCCGCTATAAACAGTTTCATACCCCCATTTAGAGGTGTTTCTCTTAAATTAGGCCGGACTTTAGTCTGATACTCACTCTGAGGTCCATGCAATTGTGACTCAGTTCTGATTTGGCCTTCAGCCTCCCCTGCATGCAGGAAGCTGGCCAGATTGAGACAGGCATCTGTGGTTAAGATCGGGTCAAATTTTTCAAGTAGAATGGTTTCATATTTTACAACCCGAGAATCTGTTAGCCAGCGCCCGGACCACTCATTAAGTATGGCCCGAACCTGGTGAGGCGTACTGACCATAAGGGTTCTTCCAAAAGTTAATTTCCTGCTCTCTTCTACCAGTAAGGCTGTGGCTGTGATGGTCTGAATGCATTCAGGCCACCCTCAAGAGGCAGGGTCCAATAGCTTAGACATAAGGCCACCGGTTGTTTCTTTCCTCCCCAGGCTTGGGTCAAAACCCCTCAGTGGAACCTTGTTCAACTGTAACAAACAAGTGAAAACGGCTTCTGAAGACAGGAGTGCCAGGACTGGGGTGGTGACTAAGGATTGCTTTAATTCCTCCAGATTTGTGGTTCCCCTGGGGTCTATTGGAAGAGGGTCTGGCTTTCCCTCCAACAATTCAGAGTACAAGCTTCTAGCCTTTTGTGCATAAGAGTCATTCCATAATCTACAATAACCCACTGTTCCCCCAAATTTTCTAACTTCCGTCTTTGTTTTAGGCTCGGGGTCATTTATGATTCCAGCAATTCTTTCTTGATTGATTCTTCGTTTCCCTTCACTTATAAGATGACCTTAATGTTTAAACTTCCTCTTCGACAAATTGAAGTTTATTTCTAGAGATTCTCAGCCCCCGAGGTTAATAAATCATCTACATATTGCGAAAGTTGTGTTCCTTGTACAGATTTAAAGTCCTCTAAGATGGATTCTAACATTTGACTGAACAAGTTGGGGGCCTCCGTGAAAACTTATGGCAACAGGGTCCAGTGATATTGCTGGTTTTTTTCCCATTTATGGGATTTTTCCCATTCAAAGGCAAAAAGGTCCATTCTCTTTTCTTCCTCCTCTGTGAGGCACGTAAGCTATTAGAACGTTATATGGCCCTCCTCTATCCCTAGACCCAAGCCTACTTGAATAATTAAGTCCCTTCCCCAGAGATTAGTTCCTGCTTCCCGGGAGATACAAGAATGATCCCTCTGTAATCTCATTTCTAATCTGATTAGAGTTTTTTTACAAAAATAAGAACTTGGAATCCCTCTCCTTTGACCCCAGAGACTAAAAGCTTTCCGGGTCAAAATTTCACATTTTGTGGCTCAAAGGTCAGGGAGGAACGGGCTGCCCCTATTATCTACTAAAAGGTTGTCTTCTTCTTTAAGCCCCACCTTTAGATTTATCAAGAGTTCCTGGGGGCGTCTAACAAGGGGGAACCCCTGACCTCCCTATTCTTCATCTAATGCCATGAGGAAGTCACTTCTTTTTTTTTCCTTTCCATAAAAAGCATTCTTTTGAAGTGGCCTGGTTTTCCACATTTATAACATTCCACCCCCCTTTTGCGAGGTGGCCCCCCACTCCTTTCCTCAATCACTTTCTCTACAATAGTCACCATAATTTTTGCTGTCTGCCTTTCTTCATCCCTTTTGATAAGCATTTTCTGTGCCTCTCTAAGCAGTTCCTCAAAAGCCTTTTCATTCCATCCATCTAGTTCCTGCAGTTTCTCGGTAATATCTGGCCAGCTTTTAGTTACAAAGTTTACTTTCAAAAAGACCGTGCCCTACAGGTTCTTCTGGGTCTAGCTCGGAGTTATCTCATTTGATCTCTGAGTTTTTGTAAGAAGGCAGTTGGAGTTTTTTCCCTTCTTGTGTTGGACCTCAAAGGCTTTGGAGACATTCTGAGATGTTGGGGCTGATTCTCTGATTCCTTTAACAGTCAGTCCCGTAAGATCTTGCATTTTAGTTCTATCTCCTGGGTCATTAGTATCTCAGCTAGGCTCTACATTTGGGAACTTTTGCTCGGCTGGTTTAACACCCTGACCCAGATTGACATGGTGGCTTTTCTGATCACCCGTCACTCTCCACCAGTCAATAAAATAATCAGCTCTGTCCAGGTGTATATATTGGTCCAACTGGTCTGCCAAACCAACGGAATCTTCTAACAGTGGCTTCACCTCTCTCTCTTTTTTTGAACTCCTCACTTCAGTGCTAGTGGGAGGAGCATTGACAAAGCCCCTTTATCCCTGCCCTCGTGGGGCTCCTCTCAATGGGAACATTTTAGGAGCCCCCGTTGATCCCCCAGAGGGAGGGGGGATGTTTTCTAGATACTTTTTGCACTGTTCCCATTCCCTCCTGAAATGTGGACAGGAGACTGCAGGAGCCACAGGCCCCTGGGCCCTCGGACGGACCTGTATCCTGTCTTGCCCTCCCGCCCCTGCTCTTCTAAAGCTCTAGCCTGAGGAGACTACATGGGGGAGGAAGACAGGAGCGAGGAGGGCCCCCGGGACTCTAGGTTGAAGCTTCTGGGGAGTCTTCCCCATTTTAGCATTTTCTTCTTTAGTATTAAGGGAAAACATTGAAAAAGCCCTTGGAACCGGCAGAGGGCATAATCCCTTTCCCCCGCCGTCCCGGAGGTTTTACCATTCGCAGAGGACCAGTCCCTCGCAAGGCAGCCTTTATCCGGGCCGAACTGCGGTCGGAAAACTGACGACCCACGGATCGGTCCCTTAGTCCAGACGGAACAACAGAATCGTCATCTATGTCTGTCCGCATCCCCGGTGTAGGAGCGCCCCCAGGCCCCTAACATTCGCCCAGCAGGCTGTCGGGGGAACCAAGGTAGCTCTTCTCGCTCCCTTTCCCCGTTTCCCCAGGCCTAGCATTTCTACTGCCCATCTTCCAAGAGGTCCCGGTGTACTCGACCCCCGGCACGGAGGTTTCTTGCTCCGCCCGCCTCCGGCCGGTTCCCTCGCGCGGACTGGGGCCCCACACGGGCGTCTAAGCCACACACACGCGCCCTCCACCGGACGCCCAGCCACCGAGGTAGCACGTACCGCCCAATTTTCCTACCTTGGCCGGCGCACGAGGTGGCCTGGCTGCCGCGGCGCCTGCGTTTGCTCCGCGCGCGCGGGTCGGGCCGTCCCCGCACCACAGTCCCGTCCGCGTCCGGTGGCGTCCTCCCACTGCGCTCGGCCCACCGCGCACGGGCCGGAGGGTCCCGAACGAGTCCCCAGACGACCCGAGCTCAGCAGCTGGACACGGAGGAAGAGTGGAGGGTGGTGCGAGGCCTTCCGGGCGGACCTGCGGGCGGCGGGGCCCGGGACCGCGCGCACCCCGGGCGTGCCAACCAGCGGCTCCTTCCGGGCGCCGGGCCCCGCCCCCGGCCCCTCATTGGCTGAGTCCTGCAGGGCTCAGTCATTCCCCGTCGTCTCCTAAGCAAGGTATGTCCCTATTAAGCGATCTTCTACATTTGTCTTAATTTTATTGGTTGGTTCAAAACTTTTTCTGCATTTTCCTTTAGTGCCTCACAGCACTTTCTCAGTTTCCCTCCCCCTCCAGGCAGGAGTGACTTCTCAATACACGTTCTGACATGCGGGCTTCTTGGCAAAAGACCCTTTTGTTTCAACGTTAATTCCTCTGGGAATAAATCACATTTGGTTCTATGCCATTTCTACCGAGGTTGTTCTTCCTTTTTAAGGCCAAGTAATATTCCAGCGTGCGGATGGAAGCATTGTGTCTACGCATTCCTCTGTTGATGAATTTTTTATTCCACCCTTTGTCTTGTGGGCAGTGCTGCTGTGAACGCGGGTGGGCAAGTATCCGAGTCGCTGCTTTTGATTCTCGTGCAGATTTCCCCCCAGCAGAATTACCGGGTTATAGGGCTATGCTATATGTTCAACTTTCTGAAGAACCGCTAAACTGTTTCCACAGCGGCTGCACCATTTTACATCCCTAACTGTATGTCTTTTCGTATCTCGAGAAATTAAAAAGCAGAAAAACACATTGAACAGATTCATTTTTTAGATGCACAAAATGCAGGCATTGCTTTTGACAGATACAAATTAAAGACCATCCTTTAAACAAACAAACAAAAATCAAAACAGGGGCTTCTAGAGTAGTATGAGTGGGACATCCAGGGATGGAGAGATGTGTGTAACCAAAGCACACATTAATCTGAGTTTTTACTTACAAAAGAAAAACGAAAGTGGCCGGCTGTGGGCAAAATGGTTTCCTGAATTTTTAGCAGGAATAAGATCCGGGCGTCAGGGGTACTTTGCAAACTAAGAGGAGAAGCACTTGGGGAATTCCTTGGTTCCTGCAGAAAGCGAGCACGGAGAAAAAGGGAAGTTCACAGTTTTTTCCCCTTCAGGGCTCTTTTATTTTTTTTAATTTTTTCCCCTGCCCTAAGCTCCTTTATTTTATTTATTAAGGGATCATTGATATACAATCTTATGAAGGTTTCACTTGAGCAGCATTGTGGCTACTACATTCACCCATATTATCAAGTCCCCGTCCCCCACCCCCACAGTGCAGTCACGGTCCATCAGCGTAGTGAGATGCTTCTCCGCGCCTTTTTAGATCTGAATTGTCCCCTTACTTAGCAGTGGGGTTAAACCACAGTCTTCCAACCTCCGCGCTTGTGGGCATTTGGGGCCTGTTCTGTCTGGGTCCATCCTGGACCCTGGAAGACCCCCAGGTTTCTGCTGCCATCTGCTGCCAGATACGTCCCCAGTAGCAACCAGCACAAATGCTCCCGGACATCGCCCAGCGTCCCCTGGGGGCCCGGGCTGAGAACCACTGGGTGAAACCGGTTTAACTAGACTGAATCAAGGATCTGCTCATCAATTTAGCCTGATTGGCCAGGAGAGCTCCTTCGCCTACAGCACAGCCCCGGGGCCCGGCCCCAGCCCAGCCTTGGAAGGTGACCCCACCCACGTGTGCGGGGACAGCCCCTCCGGAGCCACGCGGCAGCAGCAGCCTGCGCTCGGGGAGTGACTCCAACGGGTGTCGTGCGCGCTCTGCCTCAGCCTCCCCGCTCTGCCGACTTCCCTGAGGTCGCCTCAGGCCCGACTCTCCGCATTGGCCCCTACAGGTCTCGAACCCACGACCGAGCGCCGGCGCCACGCTCGGGCTGGTCACGCGCTCGGCACTCGGGAGAGGGGCGGGGCGAGGCGACCTCGCGGCGGCCTCGTGGGGATTGTAGTCCTGGCCCCGCCTCCGTCGCTCGCCAACCCAACCCCTGGAACTACGGTCCCGTCGTGCCCCGCGGCGCCGGCGGAGGCGGGGCGGGCGTCGGTTGCTAAGCCTGAGGGAAGCGCTACGCTCACGCCTGGCTCCTCAGGTAAAGGCGCGACCCACGGTGTGGGCGCTAGCGGCTCAGCCTCCCCGGGAGGTAGGGAGGGAGGATGGCGACGGGGGTCCGGGCTACGAAGGGGAGATGCCGACCCGCCTCGCCCAGGATGAGGGGGCGCCTCGGCGGGCGGGGTCCGCGGCGCATGTGCGCCTGCGCGCGGGATCGCTGGCGACCCCGCTGCTCGCGCCCGTCGCCCTTGTGCGCGTGCCCCTGCGGCCTTCTGCGGAAGCCTCGTGCGCTCCGGCCTAGGGCCATCGCGGGCAGCCCACTGCTCCCGGGCCGCGCGCGGCGGCCCCTCTCCGCCCCCCGCGGTCGCAGGGCTGCCCTCTTCCTGCTCGCCCTGCGCGGTGACGGTCACTCCTGACGCTTAGTGATGGCCTGAGTCTTCAAAAGCTTCTCTTGCCGTGGGGCTCCTGTCCCCGGGTCAGAGCTCCGCCCCGACACCCTGCAGGCCCGAGGTCCTCCGACCTCATCGCTCCGAAGGCCCACCTGTAGCGCGGGCAGGTTCAGCAAGTCAAACGCAGGACGCCCCGTTAGGTTCGAATTCTATATAGAAAACGAAAAAAACATGTGTTTTAGCATGAATACATCCCAAAGATTGCGTGGAACACAAGCCCAAACATTATCTGCTCACCCGGAATCCGGACTGAAAGAGGCGTCCTGCCTGTTAACCTGGCGGCCTCAGGTTACTCCACTGCGGATCTTGGTGGAAATGAAGATTTCTAACTCTCTCGGGGGGACCACCCTCACTCTCCCTGATGGTGGAGTGTCCCCGCCCTGCCACTGGCTCTTCCTTTTCCCGAGGGCTCACCACCCTGTTGCCTTCCAGGCCCGGCTTGGGGGGTCCTTGCCTCCAAGAAGCCCTCCTGGACTGCGCCCACACGCTCAGGGCCCTGGTCCCCTCCACTGAGTAGCTGTGGTGGTGTTTCCCCGCTGTGCATGGATTTTCTCGCTTTCTGCCCTGCGGGGTGCCGATGGAGTCCCGTTCTACAGAAGGGGCTGCTGGAGGCGGGTGGGGGGGTGGTTAGGACGCTTAGTATGTCACAGCCAGGAAACTACCGGCTGGGCTTGTGGGGAGGACAGAGCCAGGACACGGACACACGTAGGCCCAGCCTCTTACCTTCCCAGCCCCAGGTTAAGGACTTGCCTTGTCTTGCCTGTGGCTCACTGTGTCGCCCGCAGAGCTTGCCCGGTTGGGCTCACTAAATAAGCGCCGTTTCCCATCTCCCCACCAACAGCGGGGGCCCACTCCTGCGGGGACCCCAGGCCACAGCCTATGGTTGCTGCAGGCTGCCCCCTGGAGCTGCCCCAGGGAAGGACTGAGCTGGGCAGGGTCAGCAGAGAGCATGTGCAGGGGCAGCTGGGCACCCGTAGCTGGGGGCTGACTGGGGCTTGGAGGAACCAAAAGAGGAACCCTGGGCAGCAGCTGCCTCCGGCCGTGCTTCAGGGCTCCAGACACGTTGCAGCAGAACTTTCTTGTGTTGTGCATGTTGTTTGCAGGTGGCCTGGCACTCCCAGGCGGGGTTGGAGGCATTGAGTGGGTCACCTGCTGTAAAACCTGGTTGCTTCTCATCTGTAGAGTGGACTGAGGACCCCTGTCTCGTGGGGGTTGGGAAGGCCGAGTTGGTGAGCTGTTGAGTGCTGGCTTCCGGGGACGGCAGCTGGATCAGATCCCAGCTCTCCCCGTCCCAGCCATGTGGCCGGGGCAAGGCCCTCTACCTCAGGGAGCCTTGTCCAATGGAGAGGGTTATCCCATAAGCTCTTCTGGGGTCACAGGAGGAGTGGGGGAGCCCGTCTGTGGGGAAGCTTAGGACTCTTGCTGGTTTTGGTGCCAGGAGCTGTCGTCGGGGCTTGATCTAGTTCTAGAACATTCCATCTCCCCAAAAAGAAGACCCTCCCTCTGAGCAGCTAACCACCCCCCTCAGCCCTCACAAGCTCACATTGTGTCTGTGGATTCGCCTGTTGTGGATGTGTCATGGAAATGGGGTCACGCAGCATGTGGCCTTGTGTGTCTGGCATCTCGCCGAGCACCGTGTCCAGGGTCTGTCCTTGTATAGCATGGGGCAGAACTCCACCGCTTTTCTCAGCTGTGTGATGTTCTGTGTGTGGCTGGATACGTTTGTCCATTCAGTTGCTGATGGTGGACACTGGGGCTGTGTTCCCCTTTTGGCTGCTGTGCATCTTGCTGCCATGGACACTTGTGCACAGATTTCTGTGTGGACGTGTGTTTTTGGTTCTGGGTACATCCCTAGGAGTGGAGTTACTGGGTACATGGTGAGCGTCCCGTGACATATCTGTACTCCTGGGGAGTGGGCAGTCCACACAGCAGTGTCCTGACAACAGACTCTCTTACTTGTTGCTTGTTTTAATCAGACAACGGTTGTACTCTTGGAGGGACAAACGAGATTGTGTCCGTCTTGTCCTGGGGGACAGTGGGAGCTTTTGTGGCCCACTGTGGGCTCCTGGGCTTGGTGTGCACCAGCAGTGGGTTCAGAGTCTGTGCCAAGGAGCCTTCCAGGGCTCTGCCTGGCACAGGCATCTTAGCTGCACAGGGCCCCTCTAGGCGCTCTGCCTCCTGTAGCCTCCACCAGCACCCTGCTTCTGTACGCTGGCCAAACTCGTATCGTGAGCTTAGGGCCCATCGTGGTGGGTGAGGACCTCACATGCACTCCAAAGGGTCTGACTGATAAGTAAATGGCCCGTGCAGCTGAGGTGGGAGGCGGGTACATCACAAACAGTAAAGGCCCACAGTTGTTAAATGATTTTGGCATGTCTCTGTGCACGGGGCAGCTGGCACGGGTGCGTGAGAGCCTGTGGAATTGCGCCAGGTGATCGGTACTTATCTTTGAAGCAATGCGAGGCAGTGCTGGGCAGCGGGAACACGGGGAACAAACGCGTAATGTCCTTCAGAGGCCATGTTTTTAAAGAGTATGAAGATTTCGGCAGAATTAATACATTTACCTAACCCTAAACATGTAACCGTTATCATTTCAACACGTGGTCAACATTAGGAAAGTTAACGAGAAGGTTCCCACTGTCCTGGATTAAGTCTCCCAATATTCAGCGTGTACTTTTGCTCACAGCACACATTTCAAAGGGGGGAAATATCAGAGGCTGGTTAAGCTCTGTGCAAACCAGGAGTCGGTAGGATGTGAGTGAGAGCAGGACCAGTGACGTGGTTCCCTTGGGCTGGAGCTTGCGGACGAGCCTTCAGATGCGGCATGCTCCTAGGACGGACTTCGGCTCGCCCGGCCTCCTGCAGCTGATGGATGACGCTCTGCTCCGATCTCTGTCTCCACAGTCGGAGCCCTGCCGAGGATGGACCCCAGCCCAGGCATCCTGGAGAAGCCTGGGGACGAGGATGGGAAGGCCGAGGAGGCCAGGAACCCAGAGCGAGGGCCCGCACCGTGGCAAGCTCTCCCTGTCCTGTCTGAGCAGCAGTCTGGGGATGTGGAGCTGGTTCTGGCCTATGCTGCCCCCGTCCTCGACCAGCGCCAGACCTCACGCCTGCTCAAGGAGGTGGTGGCTCTCCACCCGCTGCCCGCCCAGCCTCACCTTAAGAGGGTGCGGCCGAGCCATGACGCCAGCTGCCCTCACACGCTGGAGATTCTGCTGTGCCTGGCAGGGCCGGCCGCAGGCGCTCAATCACTGGCCGAGCTCCTCCCGCAGCCAGCCGTGGATACCTGTGGCCTGGGCCCACCCTTCCTAGTGCCTGTGCCTGCCCGGCCACCGCTGACCAGGGGCCAGTTTGAGAAGGCACAGGCCCACTGGCCCACGTCGTTCCACGAGGACAGGCAGGTGGCCCGTGCTCTGGCCGGGTGCCTCTTCTCAGCACAGGAGCAGGCTGCCATGCAGGGCTACATGGAGCGGGCCGTGTGGGCTGCGCGGCAGGCAGCCGCCCGGGGCCTGAAGGCCATGGGGGCCGTGGTGGTGGACCCGGCTACAGGCCGCGTGCTGGCCACAGGCCACGACTGCAGTAGCGCAGCCAGCCCCCTGCTGCATGCCACCATGGTGTGCATTGACCTGGTGGCCCAGGGCCAGGGCTGCGGCGCCTATGACCTCAGGCACCACCCCACCTGCTCCTTTGCCCCAGCCACCGCCCCCCAGGCTGCCCGGGCTGGCTCCGTGCGTAAGCTGGACACAGATGCGGACACAGGCGTGGATGACCTCCCCTACGTGTGCACTGGCTACGACCTCTACATCACCCGTGAGCCCTGTACCATGTGTGCCATGGCTCTCGTGCACTCACGCGTGCAGCGTGTCTTCTATGGGGCGCCCTCACCTGATGGCGCCCTGGGGACTCGCTTCCGTGTCCACACCCGGCCCGACCTCAACCACCGCTTCCAGGTGTTTCACGGCGTGCTGGAGGCCCAGTGCCGCCAGCTGGACCCCTGCACCTAGGCGCCGGCACACGGCCTCCTGGCCTCCTGTCAGATGCCGTCCACGGCAACAAGACCCAGGCTGTGGACTTTGGAGAAACGCACGCCCCAGCTGTGGGTCTGCCCAGACCCAGCTTTCCCTGGGCTTGAGTGCAGCAGGGACCTCGTGGCCAGGTCCCTGGGCCTCGCTCCTCTGTTGCCTTCAGCCCTGAGCTCACGGGTCCACCAGGATTGTGTCCCTTTTGTCTCAGGCGTTAGCGGTTCTGACGTGAAAATAAACAACCCCAGAACCAGGTTGGTGTCTGTTGATGGGCTGGGGCCACCGGCACCAAGGACCTGGGTTTGTACAGGGGGAGGGACCTTCCAAGCACAGCGTGAGGCGGCCCCTGGGCACTGCCCTGCCTGCATCCCAGGTCCAGCAGGATGTGGCTGGCCAGGGTGCATCCACACTGGGGTGTACCCACCTCCCACTCCCCAGCCTGGACGCCAGGCCATTCTGCCTCCCATCCCTTACAGGGGCCTGTGGGTCTGCCGCGGAGCAGTTAGCCCAAGGACCAGCTGCGTCTGTGCACCCAGCAAGTGTGCACAGGATGTCCCTGCGCACGCCCCCATCCCCAGGCCACGCTGGGAGCCAGCCAGGAGCCCTGCGGGCGGATAGGGAGGGAGAGCCAGGCTGGGCCGGGGGCATGGTCCCAGTGGAGCTCTCCCTCAGCTGCAGGGTAGATCCTGGAATCTCCGTGCCCCTGCAGCCTTGTCTATTGGGCTGCGGGTGAGAAACTCAGCTTCACACCCCAGGCTGGCCTCTGGGCCCGGTCCCTGCACCCAGCCTGAGCCAGGTGCTGGCAGCAAGGGCCAGCGGTGCCATGAGGCCCGGGTGAGCGCCAGCGTGGCCAGGCCTGTCCCTTGAATGTACACCACCCTCCCACAGTCCTGCAGGGGTGCTGGTTCTGCTCGGCTGTGCGCCTTCGTGGCGGCCTGGTGCATGGGCCGCCCTGGGACACGAGCTCACACAGCTCCTTCAGAAGGGCCAGTGGGTGCCAGGCGCATCCTGGGTGCCCACGTTCGGCTGTGATGGGGCCTCAGCCCTGTAATGCTTGGGGTGCAGACCCCAGAGACGAGCGGTTGTGAGAGCTGGAACCCAGTCCTTGGGGACATGGAAGTTGGATCCTGAGCCCTAAGGAGGCAGTGCTCAGAGCCACCCATGGATAAAGGGGAAGTTTAGGGGATGGGGAAGGACAGGAAGGTGGCGGGCCGTGGGAGTGGGTCCCTGGGATCCCAGGAACAGCTGTGCCTCTAGGAGGCTACTCCCTGACCCTTCCTCTCCCACCAGCCCTGACACTGCCCAGGGCACTTTGCAGGGAGGGGCCACACACCCAAGCTGGCCTTTGGGGTGAGAGCCCCCCACCCCACCGTGGGTGAGCTGGTGGTGAGGACTGTCTGCGGTGGCTGCCTGGGTGCCCAGCTGGCACTGGGGTCGTCCAGTGGCTGCAGGGATCCCCTGACGGTGGCTGTCTCCCCTCTAGGTGGCTGCAGGCTTCTGTCTTCACGTGGTCATCACAGCAGAAATGTCAGGTGAGTCTTGTAGGGGCCCAGCACTGGGGGTTTCTGGCTGTTCTGTCCCTCTGGGAAGTGTCCCTTAGTGGCCTGACCTGCTACGACCTCCTGAGGGCACACTTCCTGTGGTGACACTGAGCCAGATGAGAGGGAGGTACTGTCTCCGGCCCAGCCCTTGCACCAACCTGCCGTCGTCATGGTGAGCGCCCGGCTGGCCAGGCCTTCAGGCTGGGGGGCGTTCTGTGGTTGACACCACGGGCGTGAGGTTCGGGCACCTAGCGTTGCGCCTATGCACTTGAGACGATACCCTCACTCGGAAGGAGGCAGGCAGCCGGTGGCAAAGGGCCTGTGGGGTTGCCCACCCCATCCTGCTCCTGGACAGGGAGGCCTGAGCCGCAAGTGCCGCGAGGCAGGCCCTCGGGGCAGTGGGAGTGTGTGCTGGCACTTCCCGTGTGCGGTTACCCTGCGCCTCTGCCCTGAGGCAGCAGGCTGAGGGCTGCCGGTTGGGGGCACAGCAGCATTTGAACCCAAGCCCCCATTCCCAAGTCCACACAGGACAGTGTGCCGACAGCAGAGGGTCTCACAGGGTGGGCAGTTTGTGCCTCTTTCCTGTCACGGCACATGCTGGCAGGTCTGAGCGCTGGACCTGGCCGCAGGCAACGGGGACGTGGGGTCCTGTGGTCTGGCTAAGACAGCTGCTGGTGGCCGAGGAAGCAGCAAGATGGGGCTGAGAGCAGAGAGGCTCAGAGGGGGCAGCCCAGGCCCCTCCCTGACTTCCCATGTCCCTGGGTAAATGCCTGAAGCTTCTCAGTGGTCGACAGATTGGCAGCTGCCCGCCCCGGGGCCTCCGCTCTGGCCACACCTGTCCCTGTCATAGGGACCCTTGTGAGGACCCTGGGCGCCTGGGAACCCGGTGCCACCCCCATCTCAGGGGCCTTGACTAATCCTCTGTGCGGGGTCCCTCTGCCACGTGAGGGGACATGTCCTCCGGTTCCAGGGCCAGACCAGGGACGTTTCAGATGAGATTGAGCCTCACAGCCTGGCTCTGAGCACGGGTTCCCTGTCCCACAGGGAAGGAGAACAACTTCCCACCGCTGCCCCATTTCCTCCCTCTGAAGCCCTGCTTCTACCAGAACTTCTCCGACGAGATCCCCATCGAGCACCAGGTCCTGGTGAAGAGGATCTACCGGCTGTGGCTGTGTGAGCTGGCGGGCAGGCGGGGCGGCCACCCTGCACTCCAGAGACCCAGACCCAGGACAGGGCCAGGCTTCGAAGCCGGCCCTCTTTGGTGGTGGGAGCCTGAGGGTTTTGTAATAAATATTGTCTTTCTAACAAAGTCCTGTCCCCGGGGCACCACAGTGCAGTGGATGGAGCAGCTGGGATGGCTGGGTAGGAGCCCGCAGCCCCTGAGCCCTTCCCAGCCCCACCTGCCCTCCCGGCAGCTGGAGGGGTCCCGGCTCACCTTCCTCACCTTCCACCCAGTCTACTGTGCCACCCTGGGTGTCAACCTCGTTGCCTGCCTGGCCTGGTGGATCGCCGGCGGCTCGGGGGCCAACTTCGGCCTGGCCTTAGTCTGGCTGCTGCTCTTCTCCCCCTGCGGTTATGTGTGCTGGTTCCGGCCCGCGTACAAGGCCTTCCGGTGAGTTGGAATGCAGGGTCTGCACCCGTGAGGGGCCTTGGGGGGTGTCTGGGGTTGACAATTGACTCAGAGTCTCCAGGATGCCACTAGGTGTGTGCTTAGCTTGTGTCCTGGCCAAGTGTCAGTGACTCCCTGTCCCTCGTCCTGTTTGCATGGTAGCTTAGGCCAGGGGCCTGCAGACTGGGGCCTGCTTTGCTTTTTAATGACAGTCCCGAGGTACACTTCGCTGAGCTGGTGTTTCTGCAGGGTTGTAGGAGCATCACCTCTAATTTAGAACATTCTGTAACCTCTTCCCCTTAGCAGTCACCCTCTGCCTCCCCCACCCCGGCACCCATGGGCCCACGTCCTGTGTGTGGATTCGCCTGCTGGGGATGTGTCACAGAAATGGGTCACACGCCATGTGGCGTTGCTTGTCTGGCGTCTCACTGAGCACTGTGTCAAGGTCCGTCCATGTGTGGTGTGTGTCAGGGCTCCGCTCATGTTCGTGGCTGCATGATGGTCCGTGTGTGGGTGGACACGTGTGCCCATCCATCTGCTGGTGGACATTTAGATGATCCCGCCTCTTGGCTGTAGAATTGTGCTGCTGTGGACATCCACCCCAGCCAGCCCCTGCTACTTGGGCGTGCCGTGCTGCCCCTAAGTGGTCCCTGAATCCCTGACTCTCAGAGTGAGTCAGAAAGGGCCTCTGAGGCCCTTCTTGGAGACAAGGACTGGAAACCGCCCCACATTTGCTGAAGCCATGAGGGGCTGTTCATTGAGGTCCTGAGTGGGCTCAGCAGTCCATGAGGTCCTGCCCCTCACCGCATCAGGGGCCTCCAGTGCCTGCCCTCCTTCGTTGAGCTGGGAGGGGTCTGAGCGAGGCCCCTGAGCAGCCGCCCGCAGCCTCGGGGTAGCGAGCACAAAGGGCTGAGCATGGGGAGCGTGTTGAGTGTGGGACACGCTGCCTCCCCCAGTTCGCTAGCCTCCACACCGTGCAGCCACTGGCTGAGCCTCCGGCAGCAGGTCCTTCGGAAGCAGGATAGTCTGAGCTCCTTGCCTGAAGGAAGCTGTCAGGGTGTAGCCTCCTTCCAGAGGGGCGGCGTTGGCGCCCCTTGGGTCAGAACCTCGGCTGAGCGTGTGTGAAGGCCCAGAAAGGCATCCCACTCCCCTCCCGGCCCTGCGCCTCCTCTCGGTGTCGCCTGCTGGGCTGCGTGGCGGTGACAGCTGTGTTCTCTCTCCCCGCCTAGAGCTGACAGCTCCTTTAACTTCATGGCGTTTTTCTTCATCTTTGGAGCCCAGTTTGTCTTGACGGTCATCCAGGCAGTCGGCCTCTCGGGATGGGGTGCATGGTAAGCCAGGCCCACAAGACGCTCATCTGTCAGCGCTGCCTGTGGGCACGTATTGGCACAGGCAGTGTGACGGCCCAAATTGAATACAAGCTTGTTCCTCACTCTCGAACATTCCCCAGAGGTGCCAGGTTGTGGGGTGGGGGCGGGGGCCTGGCTGCTGGGGGCTCTGCCTGTGTTCTCCTGGCTAATGTGGCCACGCAGCCATGGCGGGGGCGGGGAAAGCACTGTAGTTATGTGTCTTAGAAGGAGGGGTTCAGAGCCCAGCTGGAGGCCTGCCCTGATGCCTACTACCCATGACCCTACCGTCCAGCGGGATTGGGCTTCTGTCCGCTTCTGAGGTGCCACATGAGGTTCCAGGGGCAGCTGTGACTTCCGACTTAGGGACCGAAAACAACAGACTCATCTCACAGTTCTGGGATCAGAGGTCTAACTCGGGTCTCATGGGGCTAAATCCAGGTGGGCAGGGCCGGCTCCTTTGGGGGCGCCGGGAGAACTGTGACCTCTTCCAGCTTCTAGAAGCACCGTGGCCTTGGCTCGGGGCCCCCTCCTCCGTCTGCACGGCTGGCTGGGCCGCGCCTTCCCGTCTCTCTGACCCTGACCTCCTGCCGCCCTCTTAGGGACCCTTGTGAGGAGCCTGGGCCTCAGGACCCCAGCGTCACCCCCGTCTCAGGGGCCTTGACTGCTCCCTCTGCAGGGTGCCTCTGCTTCCCGTGCTCTCCAGTCTCCCTCATGCAGCCAGTTTGGGGTGCCTCATGCCATTGTTTTAGTGGCTTCCATTCCTGTCCCTGTCCCCTCTGTCCACTGGGGAGCTGCAGACACCTATCCTTGTCCCCAACAAGCTGCTCAGGCTCACTGCTGGATGCCTGTGGGGCCTCCTGGCCTTCGAGCCCCTCTTCCAGCTCCGTCCTCTGTGACCCCTCCTGTGTCGTCTGCCGTCTTCCTCTGCTGCTTCCCTGGCTGTGGAGCTGTCTCTCCACCTTCCTGCCTGGGGAGCAGATGAGCTCAGCACAACCCTGAATGTTGGTTCCCCCGGCCTGCGCCCTCCTGAGTGGTGTCTAGAGGGTCCCTGAGGTGCTGTCTTGGGGCCCCCAGGAGCACCCCAGGGACAGGATTCTCTGGGAGCACCCAGGACTCAGTGTATGGTGGTCCTCAGGGCTATGGTTTATACCGGGAAAGGACAGGAAACAAATGAGCCCAGGTGGGGTGGGGCTAGGTCTCACAGGACAGGCTCAGTCCCCCCCGACAGGACCTGAGGGCACATGAGGTGGTCCCTGGGGGCGCACAAAGGGTTTCCAGGGGGACCAGGGCCCACTATAAACGTGTTTGCACAGACAGTCCACGACACAAGCCCAGGGTCCGTTCCTTGCAGGCCACCCTTGTCGGGGATGTGGCCTCAGGGTTGCCCCATGAGCTCTTTCCTGCCCGGTGCCCCCCCCTCCCCATTACTACCCGGGGTTGTGGGCCTTCCCCCTGCCGGAAGGAGGGGAACTTGAGGCGGAGCACGCTGTAGCACGGCTGCCCCACCAGCTGGTGGCCTTGGGCAAGGGATAGTTCCGAAGAGGTTCCATCTCTGTAAGGCTGTGGGGTGGGGCCTGATCCCCACCCCCATGAGGGTGCTCCTGCCGGGCACCACCCACCCACCCTGCACTTGAGGACTGGGCCCGAGCAGCCCAGATGGGGCGGGTTTGGGGTGAGGTGGGTGGTGGGGGTCGCTGGGCTGGGAGCAGGGGGTCAGGGCACTGTGCGTTCACCCACACAGTCCAGCACAGGGCTGCCCCGGCAGGCAGGCGCTCAGTGTCCCCACTCTCGGCGTGTCCCTAACCAGGCTGCGTTGGGCTGCTCTGGGGTCTAAGTGAGGTGCAGAGAGGACACAGCGCCAAGGCCGCCTGTGCCACGCGCTTGCCAGAGGCACAGCATTCCAGCCGCAGGCTGCTGGCATCCCCGCCCCATCCCAACAGCGGCCTTTTCTGGTTCAGGCTGATCTGAACCTGCCGCCAGCCCAGCTGGTTGAGTCACACCCCTGATGAGGCCTGCGGTTCGGGGCCTGGTGTCCGAGCCTCTCTAACCCGCCCACCCTTGCCCTTCCTGGAAGAAGCAGGTCCCACTGCCCTGAGTTCCTGGGTCGGGTTTCTAGAGGAATGGCTTGTCGGGATCTTCGTCACAGATCAAAGGCACCCTCTCAGAGGGACAGTTCACATTTAGCACAAGGCTGTACAGCCACCACCTCTGTCCAGAACATTCCATTCCCCGAAGCAGCCCTGTCTTCACGAGCAGTCCCACCCCTTCCCGGCACCTGGCCCCACAAACCTGTGCTCTGTCTGCAGCTCCGCCTGTTGTGGACGTTCCGTAGAAACAGGGTCACACCATGTAGCCTTGTGTGTCTGGCGTCTCATTGAGCACCGTGTGTTCAGGGCCTATCCGCATGTGGCATGTGGCAGGGCTCCGCTCATGGCTGCGTGATGCTCTGTGTGCTGTTGGGCATCTGAGTCCCTCTCCCCTGCCGAGCTGGTTGTGCTATTAGGAAATCCTCAGGGGTGTCCGTTCCCCTGAGGCACACCTGGTGGGATGGCTGGGTGATGGGTAACCATTTAGCTTCGCAGTCTGCCAGGCGCCCACGGGTGCTGCAGCCTTTGCCTGTCCTGTCCCTGTTCCACCCCGAGGCACCCCTGAGTGGCCCTGGGGAACCAACTGGTGGCCCCTGGTCCCCGTCCAGCGTCTGCTCTCTGTGTGCAGGCCTGTGTCTGTCCTCGCTGCATGCCTCAGCCTCAGGTGCAGTGGGTGCGTCAGGCTCCTTCATGTCTGCTGTGGCCAGCAGAGGCCAGTTTACAACCCACTGCTCCTAGAGCCAGTCCACGTTCCCCTGGGTCCCAGTGGTGCTGCTTTTGGGAGCAGGCGGCCACCTGCTCATCCCCAGCCTGCTGGGAGGCTAGTGCCATGGACAGACTCCTAGATCTGCATTCACCTGCCGGGAGACCGCAGGCGTCGGCTGGGCTCCTGTTCCAGGGCTTCAGGTCCAGGGGTAGGATATTCATCTCCAGAGTGACGCCTTCGCAGAGCCAGCACTTTCTGCCTCTGGCCCACAGGACAATGCCAGCTGTGTGCCCAGCCCTTCTGGTGCCCACAGAGCCCTCTGGCTGCTCAGTGTGGGCTTGGCACCTGCTTCCCCTCCAGCCTGATTACCCAGCCAAGGCTCCCCGCACCAGTGGCTTCCCTGGCTGCCCCCTGGGCTGAGTGGGACAGGTGGCAGGTTGTCCCCAGCGCCACGTTCATCCTCAGGCCCCCCTCCCCAGTCAGGGCACAGCAGCCTCCTAAACTTCTCATGAGAAGCCTGTGTGTGCGGGTGGGCACACCAATGCCTGAGCTGAGAGCAAAGCGGGGGGGCGGGCAGGAAGACAGGTGGCCTCTAGAGAGACGCTGCTCCAGGTCACGCGTGACGAGGATGCCCTTCAACGGAGCCCTGAGGCACTGTCTAGGCTTGTGAAGGTCTCATGTGGGGGTTGGGGGACAGCCCTTTCCCGGGTGGCCCGATGCAGCACTTGTGATCCTAGAAGCCTGGGAACAGACCAAGCAAGTGCCCATAGTTCACAGGGCATGTGGCCCCACTGAGGGGTCCTGGGACAGAAAGGGCACGTGCATAGTTCACGTCACTGGGATGTGATGGTGCCCATTTCCCATGTATCACATACCCCAAGTCCCCAGAATTGGGAACTGCGTGATTTTAAGGAAGAACACCTCATAAATACAGTATCTCATGCCTGCCCCTCCCAGAAGCAGGTGCGGAGAGCAAGGTGCTGGCCCTTCCTATGTGGACAGAGAACAGAAGGGGTCCAGAGGACCTTGGGCCACGTGATCTTTAACATTTTTTTCCCCCTGGTTTTTCTGACATCTCCTTAGCAGCCTGTGTGTGGCTTGCTGTATCTGGTCATTCTGTCGCTCCCAGCCAGTGAACCCTTAGGGTCTCCTAGCTTCTCGTTATCATGAGCAGTTGCTGTAGCATGAATTCTTAGCAGGGAAGTAGCTGAGGTAAAAGGGATGGCCCACCGTGGCCCTGCAGAAGGGCGCATGTGCTGCTTGTGGGCGGCCCTGCCTCCACTGCCTCACGGAGCCGGTGCTTTTCCTGGTGGGCGGCCCTGGTGGTTCTTGTTGGCACTGCTGGGCATCGATCCTCGCCGACCTGTCGGGGCCCTGTACGTGTGGAGGACAGCAGGCCTTGTCTGGCGGGCGAGCTAGCGGCCACCTCTCTCCCTTGCCCCTTGCAGTGGCTGGCTGGCGGCCATCGGGTTCTTCCAGACCAGTGTCGGGGCTGCCGTGCTCATGCTGCTCCCGGCCCTCATGTTCTCCGTGGCGGCTGCCATGATGGCCATCGCGATCATAAAGGTGAGTTCTCTGGGTCCTGGGACGGTCCTGCCGCCTTCCCTGCCCGGGGGCTTGTCTGTCCCCGCTGTACCGTTCAGAGGCTGTCAGCAGGGAGGGCCTGCAGCTTTCCAGGGAGGAAATAACACCGCTGGTGGGGATGCCGCCACAGGGCCTCCAGCACGGGTCCCAGGGTGTCCACGCTGCCGATTCAGCCACTCCTTGCCACTTAGCATTAGATTCAGAATAAGCAAAATTGAGTAGAACTGAAAGGACGTCATTGTGCCCGCCTCCTGTGCTCAGTGGCCGCATGGGGCTGACCGTGTCCACCATCACGGGACGTGCCTTGGTCGGCACCACTCCATGTATCCAGCATACCCAGCAGGGCCGGGCAGGTCACACAGGCCACTCCGCCCTGCACAGACCGCGATCCCCAACTCCAGAGGAAAGCAGGTGCCTAGTGCAAACACATCTTTGCACAAGCCCCTGTCAGGATGGTGGGAGCCCCCAGGGGCCAGTCCCAGGCCCTGCCAAGGGCAGCCTCGCATGCCGGCCTATTTGAGGACAGAAATGTCAGGCCTGCTCTTACCTGCACACCCGTCCCCAGAGGAAGGACAGAGAAATTGGTGTTTAATGGGCAGTCGCACAGAAGAAAAATTCCAGCAGGAGAGGAAGACTGTTCAGCTTCCACAGCTGAAAGCATCGTGTAAACAAAATGCATGTTTTCACTTACTAAATGTGCTAGTATTTCTAGAAATAGTACAGCCCGGTGTTCCCAGAGGTGCCCCAGGCAGTCGGTATAGCCCCCCGGGCAGTAGGGGTCTCTGCTGAGGAAAGGCCCACTTGCGCCAAGAGGTGGCTCTTGTGATGCATGTGGTGCGTGTCACACGGACAGCCCACAGGGAGCAGCAGGCCCCCTCCTGCGGCAGGACCAGCCCCTTTCCGCAGAAGAAGCTCTGTGGCTGCACACCAGCCCACTCCGGGCAGCACCGACACCAAGAGGCCCCCGGGGCCTGCAGCTCAGGGAGGCCCTCCGAGGTCATTGTGACTTCCGCGCCTCCCTCGGTGCACATGGGAGCTGACCTCTCCTCCCCACTTGCTGCCCACAGGTGCACAGGGTCTACCGCGGGGGCGGCGGAAGCTTCCAGAAGGCGCAGACTGAGTGGAGCACAGGCACCTGGCGGAACCCACCTTCTCGGGAGGCCCAGTACAACAACTTTTCGGGCAACAGCCTGCCAGAGTACCCCACTGTGCCCAGCTACCCGGGCACTGGCAGCCAGTGGCCTTAGAGGGACCTGAGGGGTCCCACGGGGTCCCACTACCCACCCACCGCCTCCCTGCCCATCCACTCCTAGTCCCGAAGCGCCTGTCCCCTGTCCGTCCCTGGTGGTGGCTGTCCGGGGCTCCCCCTGGTGGGACATTAGACCTCGGGCGCTCTTGGCCTCCTGCGCCCTAGCCGTCTCGCTCCCGAGAGAGGAGCTCCTTGCGAGCACTGCCCAGAAGCTCTATGGCCTTGCTGTCTGGCAGGACAACACCCCTCTTGCTCCCCAAAACGTTTGGTGTTCTGATGCCCGTGGCGCGGCAGCCACACCCTCTTCTGTCTGGTGGCCCCAAGGAGATGGCCGCCAACCGGCTGGCTCCCCTCAGAGCTGGGGATGTGGAGACGGCTCTGGTGGGGCCGTCGCCCTCGGCCCAGGTTCTCATCCCCATGGGCAGTGAAGGGACTTGGTGTGTAGCCAGGAGCCCCCTGTTTCTGTTCCCAAGTCCCCATCCACCTTCACTGGAGGGCTTCTGCACAAGCCTGCGGGGTCAGCCAGAGGCAGGTTTACTGCCGCGACACCCAGATCCGAGCTCCCTGTCTGCCCGTCCCTCCTGTCAGTGTGCCCATGCATCCTGGTGGCTCCTTGCTGCCCTTTGCCAGCTTGCCCTGCCTCCCTGTCCACAGTCACTTCTCAAATTCCAGGGGCCAGGGCATTCTAAAGTCCTGGGAACCTTGGCAGGGCCTGTCTTGACATCCATCTCCGCCTGAGACGTGGGACGGAATCCTTTGAGGTGGGAGAGGGGTTGTCAGCTTCTGCACCAGGTGAACAAAATCAGGTGGCATCTCAGGGCGGCACGGCCGTGTTCACCGCCTGCCTTGGCCATGTGCCAGCCGGCTCAGGACCTGCAATCCTGCTGGAGGCAGGAGATTGGGTTTCTCAGGAGAACGGCCTTTCAGAAGGAAACGTGGGACGAATCTGTGCCTTAATGAGGGACCTGAACAGCCGTCACTTCTCCTCCCCTCTGGTTCTAGCTCCTTCCCAGACGAAGTGGATGCCCTGTGGTGGCCTGTCCTGTCACCCTGTGGATGGTAGGGCCGGAGGGGACCGTGCAGGTTCCCATTCCTTGCTGGCCAGGCCTCCGGTGCTGCCCTCACAGGCCGGGCCCCGCTCCCCGAAATGTCCAGGTCTCCAGGAGCCCCTGGTGTGGCCACAGGATGTCCTCCACACCCACCCTTGCTTGCTTTGGCTATGTATGCCCAGTGCCAGTGGTGTTGAAGGTGGCCATGGTCCCTGAAGGAGGAGGCCCCCTGGGCAGAAGGCCAAGCCTCAGAGGCCCTGGGCCTCCGTGGGGCTGCATCTCGTGATTTTACCACCGATGGTGACAGAGCCATGAACCAGGTGGAGGAGGAACATGTGGGCAGCCCACAGCACACCCTGGCGACCCGCGCGACGTGGTTCTTAGTTACGTTAGTGGTTTTGTTACATGGAAATAGCCTGTAAATAAACATCTTTTCTGCATCAGTTTGTGTGTGGCCCCACCTGGGCCTTCCTACTGTCTCAGCACACGTGGCCTCTGGCAGGGTTGAGACCAGGGCCAGCCTGCCCTGTGGTAGCCCGGTGTCCGGCCTCACTGCTAGGCTGCCCCCGCCCGTGGATCACCCCCTATGGGCAACTAGGCAGCCTCACCCTCAGGCCACGGCCCCATGCCACCACTGTGGTTTCATGCATCTTTCAGATGAACTGGTTTTCTTCATATTCATCAACTTCTGTTTGGAAAAGGAGATTCACAGAAAATGAAAACCAGCGTTGCTTGCAATCAGGGGAGAGTGCTGCCGGGGGTGAGGGGTGTGGGGGAGGCTGGAATAGCAACTGTGGGCTTCCGGAGGCCCTGGGGCTCCTGGTGGACTGTTGGTGGCGGTGAGTGCGCACCTGAGGACACGGGCGAGGTCTTGCTCCAGGGGAACCAGCCAGCCCAAAGCAGGTGGTTCGGGCACCCCCGGCCCTATGCCCAGGCTGCAGCCCTGACCCTCAGGATCTCTGATGGGACTGGATTCAAAATAAGGTTATTGCAGGTGTAATGAGTTAAGGTGAGGTCACGCCGGAGCAGGGGTCCTAAACCGAGCCCTTAGGGGACATGTCCACTCAGGCCCATGGGGAGGTCACATGATGACAGAGCCAGAGATGGGAGGGAGCCTCTGCAGCCTAAGGACGCTCCAGTGTCCACCCGCTAGCTACCCCCACAGCCCAGAGTCGGTCCCGTCACCCTTCATGTCCGTCGATGCCTCACCATAAGGGACCAGACACCACCAGGTGTTCCAGGGTGGCCAGTTCATTGGAGTTTATTCTCCAGAGGAAGTTCATTACGGAAACTTAGCAGATGCCCATGGAACTGATGGGTGGCTGGGGGGCGGATCCTGACCAGTAGTAAACCCATGAGGAGCGGCACGTCAGCACACAGAGCATGCCGTGGGGTGGAGGGAGGGCCCATGGCCTTTCCCTCACCGTGAGCCGGCTCATTACCACCATGCACTCCAGATCCCAGATCCCAGGAAGGACCGTCCAGGAGCCGAGTCCCCTGGGATGACTAACAGCCCCACAGACAGGGTGGCTAAAAATGGCAAGAGATTTTCTCCCTGCTTGCTCTGGAGGCTGGACGTGGAGAGCAAGGTGTCAGCAGGGCTGGGTCCTTCTGCCCCGGCACTCTCCTGCTGGCCCGGCAGCCCTTGGCATTCCGTGGCTTGTAGGTGCATCACTTGACTCTTCCCCCGTTTGTCTGTGTCCACATGTCCCTCTTTTATAAGGACACCAGTCCTTGGATTAGGGCCACCCTACTCCAGTGTGACCTCTTTAACTTACAGCTGCAGAGACCCTATTTCCAAACAAGCTCACATTCCCAGGGACCAGGGCTCGGGACTTCAGCAAATCTTTTTGGGGACCATGATTCAACGCACAACAGCGGCGAAATCTGGGTCCACATCTCTATATGAGTTTCCTGGGGCTGCGATAATAGTGCCACAAACTGGGTGGTAGAACAGTTGATCCTCGTACATCCTGGAGACCGTTAGTGAGGTCCAGGTGAGGCAGGGCGTCCCTCCCTCCAGAGGGTCTGGAGGAGGGGCTTTCCTGCCTCTCCCAGCTTCTGGGGCTCTGGCGTTACTTGACTTGTGGCTGCCTCCCCCCAGTCTCTGCTTCTGTCTTCATGTGTCCCTTTTATAAGGACACCAACCCCTGGGTTAGGGCCACCTGACCCCAGTATGATCTCGTCTGAGCTCAATTGCATTTGCAGATTAGCTATTTCCAGAGGGACGTGAATTCTGCGGGGAAGCTATTCAGCCCTCTACCATGCCCAGGCCTTGGCCTCCGAGAGAGGGGGGAAGGAGCACAGCAGTGCCAGAGGAAGGTCGGACTGGCTCACTCGGCCACCCAGAGGTGGCCAGGCTGTCACATGGTACAGACCTGGTTGCTGGGATTGGGGGTCTGTTCTCAGAGGATGGGAGACCCCCAGGAGCTTCTGCACTCTCCAGGCCTCGGTTTCTTCATGGCTGTCCCCCACTGTTTCTCCCGTGGGCCTTTTGGCCTCAGTTCCCCACCCCGCAGAGCTCACACTGTCCAAAGAGGATTTCGACTTGTTCCAAACACGTGCGAGCACATGGCACAGGGCCTGGCCTAGTGTTAAGCATCCTGCCCCACAGCAGGAGTTGGCACTACACACTGGTGATGGGCAGCAGCGTGGGTGATTCAAAGCCAGGGGATAGTAGGCAAGTCACTCTGCCCTGGCGAACCTGTTTCCACACTAGAAAATGGGAATGTGCATGCCCAAGTCCCTGCCCCATGGCAGGAGAGGCGTCCCCTTGCAGGGAGCACTAGTTCAATGCAGCAAGTGAACCAGGGCATCTGACTATGCCTGTGTGCTGGCCCTGGACACCAGGACACAGCCCTGTTCCTGTCCTGGGGTCTCTCTCCAAGGAGGAGGTGATGACAGACCTGCTTCTTATGAGAGCACAGGAACAAACAGAAGGGGGCGCTTCCTGCCCTGTGCCTCACAGCTGTTTGGGATTTATGGGGAGGCTGGGATACTGTGTGACATTATGGTGGGGCTGGGAGGGGGTGCTGGAGGGGGAGTGGGCATGGGGCTCATCCCTACAGTGTTTTTTATTGAATGCACCAAAGGGGCTGTAACCCACCCCCAGCTTTCCAAATGGTGTCCCCATGATCAAAGCCAAAAGGAAGCAGAACATGTGGACCACATTTGAAGTGGGTTAAAAACGAGGAAGCACTAAAGGCTGTTTGGTTTTACAAAGATCCCAAATGACTAGAGAGAAATATGTTCATTCAAGGCATAAAGTCCTATGCTGGCAGTTCTTTATTCATTACGTGTTCCCACAGTATACCCTGGGGGGCTATCATTAGTCTTTAAGATGAAGCAGCAGAGGCCCCAAAAGGGTCAATGACCTAACCAGTCACACAGCCTGTGCTGGCACAACCCCAGACGTGGCCTCCCTTTCTGCGTTTTCAGCCACATGAGCTACCCTGCCTTTCAAAGGACAAGGCTGGAGCTGGGGTTGAGGCTCAAACACTGTAGGAGAGGCCACCATGCTCCCTGCCACCCTGGGAGTTAAGTGCCTCAGAACAGATTTTCCTGGACCTGAAGAGTGGGAGAGAAGCGGAGAGATTGGGCCCAGTTGTCTGAGGAACTAAAACCAGACTTCTACAGAATCTGGGAGGACCATGGAGTTCGTTCACTCATCATTTACCACCCACGGTGACCGCACTGAATGCCTACTGTGTGCACGGGCAGAGCAGTGAGCAAAGCAGACAAAGACCCAGCCTGGCACAGCTGGTGGAGGAGGCTGACTTTAGACAAGCACAATTGTTTATGGTAAGGCTCTGGTTGGTGAGGGTCAGGGTGCTGGCAGAAAGGACACCAAGGGATGTGGCTTGGGATTCCTGGAGGAGGTGACACTGCAGGTGGGACTGCAGGAGGATGGGGTTCAGGGATGGACCCCTACCCTGGGGCCACCCAGCCATCCCACTTCCTCGGGAACCTCTCCTCACTTTCCCATGCCCCACCTGGCTACTGACAGGACCATCATCAGGGGCCTCGGGCTCTTCCTGGCGTTTGACCACGTCTAGCTGTTAGCCTTTCGGGTCCGGTCCCCCGCCAGTGCCCCAGGCCACACGGAAGCCCATCTGAAGCCGTCGTCTCCGGTTATTGTGTTCCGCCCCCGTCCCGGGACCAAGGGCCCCCGGAGGCCGTGCCGAGAGGCCAGCTCACCCTCCTCGTCTCAGAGCCACTGGCGGACACTGAGCAGACGCGGGAGCGGAGGCGTCTCCACCCACATGAAGAGGCTTCCCGGCTGGGGCCGGGGCCGGGGCCGGGTGCGGGGCCCGTGGGCAGCAGTCCCTAAATTTCCTGGGCGCGACAAGTGGGCTGGCAGCGGCGCATGGACCGGAGGCCCTGGGAGGCCTCGGCGAACGCGACCCGCGCCAACGCCGCTCCGGCGCCTAACCACGGGCCAGGACCCCCAGCCCGCCACCCGAGCCCCGCCCGCGCGGCCCCGCCCCGGAAGTTTCCATCCCAGCGCTGGCCACGCCCCGCGGCGCCGCCCGGCCGTGACGGCAGGTGGCGAGACCGTGACGCCACGGAAGCTCAGAGGGGCGGTAGGCACGCGTCGCCATGGCGACGGCGGGCGGGCCCGGGCGGACAGCAGGAGCCCCGCCCCCAGGGAGGGTGAAGGAGACCCAGCACCCGCCCCTCGCGCGCGCCTAGGCAGTTGCGCGCCTCCTACGGCCCCGCGAGCAGCCGCCTACCCACCCCGGGGCGGCCGCAAAGCGCAGCGGCCGTCGTACAGAGCCGACCGGGGCTCAAAGCCCCGCCCCGCGGGGTGACGGCGTGCGGCGCGGCGGCCGGCGCCTGCGCAGTGGGCGCAGCTTCCCTGACGCCGGGCGTGAGCGCGGGACGCGGGTGACGCTGAGACGGGCGAGCCGGGCGCCCGCGCGGCGGGGACGGCCCGCGCCGACATGCGGAGGCCGGCGGCGCGGGAGCGGGAGAGGGGGCCCGAGCGGATGCCGGAGCCGCACTCGAAGAGCGACCGGGACCCGGAGCGAGGTCCGGAGCCGCGCTGCTGAGGAGCCCGGCCGCTGCCCGCCGGCCGCGGGGCCACGGCCGCGGCGGAGGCCGAGAGGTAACGACCCGCGCGCTCCCGCGCCAGCCGTCCCGACCGCGCGCCTGAGCCCACCCCGCTGATCCCGCGCCCCGGACCTCGCCGCCTCTACAGCCCGCGGGCCCCGCGCCCCACACTGCGGATTCCTGGGCCCCGCCACCCCCACCCGGACCCCGCCGACCCTACAATCCGCGAACCCCACGCCCCGGATCTTCGGACTCCCTATAGCCCCTGGACCCCGCTGACCCTGCCGTCCAGACCCTACTAACCTCCACCCGCCAGTGATCCCGTACTCTAACCCTGTTCCCCCTACGCCCTGCTGACTCCCACACCGTAGACTCCAACTTCTCACCCCTTCTCTCTTGCATTCCGGACCTTGACCCCCACCGCCAACGCAGACCCTTCCACCTCTCATCCCCATCGGTCCCCACACTAACGACCTCGTTATCCCCCACTAATTCCTCCAATATCCTGCTGTCCCTACTGCCTGCTTGGCCCCACTCCGCGTCTTCCTTTGTTGTCCCCCATGCCCGCGCCCACTGCCCGCGCCCCTTGTCCCCGAGCCCTCCAGTGCTCTCCCCTGGGCCCCTGCCCTTGTCCACCTGTCCATCTCCCCTCACCAAGCCGACACTTGGGCTCCCCGCTTTGAGCTCCCGCAGGTCTTGGGCGGAGAGGCTGTGGCAGGGACATTCATCAGTAGGGGTCTCCTCGGGGGTGACCTGTTGCCTGGCGCTGTTGTGGGCCTGGCTGCGCCCTCCCCCTTCCGCCCTCGCCACCAGCTTTGTTTTCCGGAAACCCTTCGGATCTGGGAGGGGGGGGCGGTGAGCTGTCTGTCGGCCCCAAGCCCCAGCCACACGGGTCCCCTCCCTGCCCTGCTCCCCTCTGCCCAGCTTTCTGGGGAAGCTTTCATGAGAAGGGCTGGGGAGTCTTAGAAGACGCCTAACAGTGATGTCTAGGCTGTCGGCGAGGCAGGCTGCAGGGTGGCTGGGTTATCCCCCTGGCCTCCGGATGGCATTGTTTTCAGGAAACAGCCCAGGTCTGTGTGCGTAGGTGGAGCCCAGAATTTTTCCCTAGTCCCTCCAGAGAGGGACCCAGGCCTGTCCAGTGTCTGGGACTCTGGGGGTGTTCGCAGGCCCTCCTGTGGGGTTCCTGGTCCTCCACCACAGGCACGCTCCGTTGGTGTTTCCTGGCCCCTGTGGTTGGTAGGCGTGAGGGTGGGAGGCGCAAAGGCTGCAGTCCAGGGGGAAACCGGCCGCCAGGGACCTGCTCAGATTGGCAGGGGCTGCCTGTGAGGGGAGCAGATGGGAGCCAGCCCCTAGGTTGACAGGGGGAAGTTTGCGGTCGGCACCAGTAGTTTGTTTTTGTTTTTCACTGTGTCTCCACCAAAATGTGCCCGAAGAAAGCGCTCTGGGCCCAGTGGGCGGGGGCTCTCTGCAGTACCCCAGGAGCGCTCTCAGGCCTGCTCACCCTCCCCTCGCCTCTCCTGGGCCCCACATGTTTCGTCGGCCCCTTCGGTGGTGTCTGTGGGCCTGTTGTTGGGGGTGGCTGGGGGCCCGGGCAGCGGGTCGGGGCCTGAGCTAGGGAGCCGGTTGTATCAGCTGCATTGGGCAGGTGGAGATGTGGCTGGTGTTTGGGGTGGGGGGTGTTCCACAAGGAGCTGGCGGGATCCCCCCAAACCTCTACACCCCACCCTGCACACAATGGGCAAAACCCCTGGGGGTCTGCATTGGCCACTGCCTGGGCCTGCTTTCTGACTGCACTTGGAACCTTGTCATGTGAAGTGGCTTCTTGTCTGACTTGGATTCCCAGTGATGTCTGTGAGGAGGCATGGGGACAGCAGCTGGGAGCCCCGCCCTCTGAGGACAGACCCCGCACAGGCTCGCCCCTCTTGAGCTGCTGGTTCGACCCCATCTACCTTCCCTCATCCTTTTTACTATCTGTCATTTACCTTTGGGTTGCATGAGGAAATAGGTGAGGTTTTCTTAAAATCAAAACCCTTCCTCTCTGCTCATTTCAGCCTTGGGAAAGCCAGCACGCCCGCTGTTAGTTTGGGAGGAAAGCTGGCCAGGGCCACTTGCGTCCATGGGGGTTTACGGGTGGGTCTGAGCAAACTCTTCGGGAGGCCTGGGTGCCCCCACCCGCCCAGTCACCACAAGACCATACTTCAAGACAGCAGTGGGGACACCCAGTAACATCTTGCCTGTTGATTTTGCTGCCCCTCCTGAGTCCTCATGGATGGTCCCTCATCCTGGTTGTGGGGGTCAGGTCCCTGTCTTGGCAGCAGCAGGTCTGGGGGCACAGTGCGACCAGAGTGCCAGCCCTAGGTCTCCGGGATGTTGGGTGGGTCGGCCACTTGTGCTTTGCCCTGAGTGGGAGACGGGCCCTGGGAAGGAGCCCAGGCGTGCAGGTTGGGGCTGTGGTTGGTCTGGTGTCGCCTGGGTACAGTGGCCGTGCTCGCCCGGGGGAGGCCTTGCTGTTTAGTCCAGGGGCGGGTCCGGCCTGCACTCGGGAGTGCTCCAAAGGTTGTGTCTCTCCATGCTGGTGCGCTCTGGGTCGCCGGGGAGGGGGCTGAGCCCAGGTCTGGTTGGGCTGGAAAGCCCCGCCTCTGGCACTCCGCATCTGCCCCCCAGTTTGAGAGCCTTGGGGGGCCTGTGCCATTGCACAGATGAAAAAGTTGAGGCCCAAGGCCCTGTTTGTGAAGCTCTGACGAGTCAACCTGTGCCCTGGAAACTGCCCTGGCACGGGAGTGGGGACCCCAGTGGCCGGTGGCTCCGAGCACCTGCTTGCCTCCTGCCGCAGCTTGCAGTGGCAGCCCCTTCTGCACAATCTCCTGGTCCCGCACCCACCTGGTGGGCCCAGGGCCATGAAGAGCCGCGCACCACTTCCTGGCATGGGAGTCATGCGCCGCCCTGCCCACAGGGGTGTGCTCTGCTCAAGGCCCCTGCCCCAGAAGGCCTCCCACGTGCTCTGCTCACTCAGGGCAGCGCACGGCCGCTCCTTGGAACCTCCACCCAGATGTACCCGACAGCTGCTTCTCCTGTGGAGCTCAGAGGCGTCCTAGGGGAGGCTACGTGTGTTTGCTGGCACTCCCTTGGGCAGCTGTCAGCATTTAGGGTGACTAGAGCACCAGACCTATGGTGCAAAGCTTGCTCTTACATCCAAAGAGCTGTGTGGATGGAGACAGCCAGGAGGACTCTGGGGCAGGTCTGCGCCGGTGGCCCAGCTGAGGTCCCGCAGTGTGGCCAGGCGCAGGCGTGCTGTGGTCCCACGCTACCCTGTGTTGGTCACGCTCCCTTCTGGGGTCCACGGTGGGGAGCTGCCCGTGCTATGGGGTCTCGGGCTTCCTCCAGGGTGCATGCAGCCCACGGGGCGCCTCCACAGCCGGTAGGAGGCAGGGTACTCGGGAGGCCCCCTCTCCTTGTCCGCAGAGAGCAGTGAGCCCTACCCCTAGACAGTCTGCTGTCCCGTCTCCAAAGCCGGGGGCCCTCTCATGCCCCAGGCCCAGCTTCCCGTCCCATAGCTGCTCCAGTACCAGCTTGACGGTGGTGACAGGTGTTTTGGAGGCATGGGTGCTCAGACCCCTCCCCCCACCCCAGGGAGCTGGCAACACACAGTGGACATGGTTGAACGCGAGAAGCAGCTGGGGTTCTTTTCACTTAAGTCGGCGTGTCATGGTGGCCGCCCAGCCCCGTGGTTGGGTTTGGAGCACTGCTGGGGATGCTGGGGATGCTGGGGATGCTGGGGGTGCTGGGGGTGCTCGGGGTGCTGGGGACGCTGGGGGTGCTGGGGACGCTGGGGGTGCTGGGGGTGCTGGGGACGCTGGGGGTGCTGGGGACGCTGGGGGTGCTGGGGGTGCTGGGGGCGTGTTGAACTCGTGTCTCACCATCACTTGGGAGCTAAGTTTTCATTAGAATTACTTGAAGAAACACACAGAGTTGAGTAGAAAACAAGGCCCTTGCCACCAGGGGCTTCTGCTGGGGACTTGCTGGCTTGGCTTTGCCAGGGCTGCAGTGTCTGAAGAGCAACTGAAAATGCTTAGCAGTAGGTCCCGGGACCCACTTACGCCAGAGGTTGTTCATGGCTCACCTGAAGTTCAGCGTTACCCTGGGGGCCCTGTGCCTTGCCCGCTGCATCCGTCCTCCCTAGCCCGGCGCCAGGCCACTTCACCAGGGGAGGGCTGGGTGGGGCTGCGGTGGGTGATGCTGCCTCCAGGCTGGCCTTGGGGGGCAAGAATCGGGGTGCTGCCTGTTCACGGGGACCAGACCGGCTGCTCTGTGGCATCTGGCCCGAGGCAGGGGCCCCTCCAGGTCTCTCACCGTTGCCAGTGCTGCCTGACCCCCGGGTGTGGAGGGCACTGGGGCCCGAGGTCGTGGGGCGCCTGCGGGCTCCGTGCTTCTCTGCCTGCTGTCAGGCCGCCGTCTGCCTCGTACTTCGTGTGGACACCCCTCTCGGTGCTTCTTAAATGCTTTGTGGCCATGTCTGTCATGGAAGCCTACCAAACACCCCACTGCAGGCCATGTGGCCGACACGGCCGCCTTGTGTGTCAGACTGTGATCTGCACGGAGGAGCCCTGTTCTCTGAGTCCTCTTGCACGGCTCCACTGAGGTACCACACTCCCCGTTCTTAGAGATACAGCTCACAGACCGTGAGACTCCCCGAAGGGCGCACCTTCACAGTGTGGTGTGGCCAGCACTTCGAGTGCCAGAACGTTCCCCTTGGCAGCCCCCCACCCCCTCCCGGCACCCACGAACTCACATTCTGTTGGTCGATCTGCCTGTTGTGGACGTGTCACAGAAAAGGGGTCACACCGCGTGGCCTGTGTGTCTGGCATCTCACCGAGCACATGTGGTCAGGGCCCGTCCACATGCGGCACGTGGCAGGGCATCACTCCTCTTCATGGCTGCATGGTGCCCCACTTGTGAGCGGACATGAGTGTGTCTGCTCGTCAGCTGACGGACACCTGGGCCATGCCTGCCTTTTAGCTCCCGTGACTCATGCTGCCGTGGACCCGTGCATGGGGCTCGGGTTCCCTGGGTGCGCACTTGGCGGTCCCACACTGAATCGATTGAGGTGTCAGGAGCTGCACTGTTTCCTGGCCTCCCCGCCGTGCTCACACCAGCCTCTGCCTTCTAGCCTCTCCTCTGCCATCTCTGCCTCCTCAGAGTCTGGGAACCCTGACTGCTGCCCTGCACGCCCTAGAAAGCTGGGAGTCATGAGCATGTGTCTGGGGCCCAGGTCCTGCATGCTGACGTGCTCACAGGCATGCTGGCCTATGGCCAGGGTCATGGTCCCCCCGCTTCTGTCACTTCTCTTCTGAGCAGGGGGCCCGCTGACAGTCCCTGGTGCTGGCCTTGTGAAGCCACGGGTCCTGGTTTTGGTGTTTTAAGTAACAAAAAGCCATACGTGTATGATGTGCAAAGTGGAACCACAGTAAAATGTGAACAACGTTCAGGAAGAATCATTTGGCATCCAGGACGCAGCTCTGTTCACACCCAGCGTCTTCCCGATGGCTGGCAGGGGGAGCGCAGAATTGGGGCCGGCCTCTCGCTGGGCCTGCTGCCCCCAGGGAGCATAGACCATCCCAGCTGAGCCTTGGAAAATGAAGCCCCCACGCCCTCCCCTGCTCTCCTGTGCATTCTGCTTGGGGATTCTGACTTGGGAAGGGAAGGGAAGCCTGTGTGCGGGGAAACCCGGGGGTGAGGACAGTAGGGAGGTCCGTGGCGGCCCTGGAAGGGTGGCTGTTTTCTGAGCGGGGGTGTGGGTGAACAGCACGGTACCTCCGTTCCAGGGGGAGCTGGTAGCCCCCCACCACTCCTGCAGGTGGGCAGGGCAGAGTGCCTCTCCCGGCATGCTGGCTGGCAGGGGCCCCGGGGCCGCCTCCTGTCCTCCCACGGGGGTTCCTGCAGGGCTTACAGCTGGAGCTTTGACCTGCTCCCATCCACCACTCATCCTGACAGCTCTGACGGGCTCCCCATGCTCGCTCCTGGGGTCCTGTCAACCCCACCCGTTCCCCAGTGTTTGAGTTGTTGGCATGTGGTCACCAGGAGGGGAAAGAGTCCAGCGTGAGGGACAGAGGGGCAGTCCAGGGTCTTCTCCCCACTTGGCCTGTGCAGAGCTGAGCCTGGAGCCCACTTCTGGACATGGAAGCCTGCTGCCTCTGGCACGTAGCACATGGGAAGCTTGGTGTGGCATGGGCATGCGGTCTGTTCTGTTCCCTGGTGGAGGCCTCTGCACGGGGCTCCCCTGCGACCTGTTAGCTGACACACAGGAGGCAGAGGGAGACTCGTATTTCCTCTGTGCTCCGCCCATTCCTGTTGGACCTTTCGGCCTGTTTCACGAACGCCCTGTGCAGTCATGAGCGCTGCCCAGGGCCCTCCCTACTCAGGTGGCCTGCAGGTCCTTGAGGCGGCTCAGTTGTCCACGCTTGGGGGAGCAGGTGCGAAGATCCTGAGGCAGGAGTGTGCCCTGCTAGCCACTGGGAGCCTGGGTGGGGCTGCCAGGGGACATGGGGGTTTGGGGATTTTACATTTAGATAGACTTTATTTTAGAACGGCTTGTGACTCACTGAACGGCAGGGAGACTAGGTCAGAGACCTCGAGTGCCCATGCCTGTCCCCGGGCTGTGATGCCTTAGGCTCAGTGGCCGCTGTGTCAGCACTGAAGCAGTCTCACTGAAAGAAGCCTGCACGTTACTCTGGCCCCTTGGGGCGGCCACGGTGTCCCTTGGGTGGGTGACCCGGGTGGCTGGGGGACCTGCAGGATGGCCCATCAGGGTTTTCTGGCGCTTTTCTCACGGCTGCGCTGGGGGGCAGGCCTGCTCACCTGCCGTGTCGGGCCCTCCCTGCTGGCTGCTGGCCCTGAGTCCCTGGTTAGGCTCCTCCAAGGGGAGGCCCCGTCCCCTTCCAGAAGCCAGGGTCACGGTGCCGTGGCCCCTCCTGAGGGGAGGGTCCTTCCTGCCTCTTCCACTGTCCGGAGCTGTGGGAGCCTTGGTGTCCTGGGCCCTGAGGATGCTAGTCTTAGGTCTCCCCTCATTTGCAGGTAAGGTCTCATTGCCAGACGGTGAGGGTTAGGACACAAGGGCCAGTGCAAGGCCGCATAGACATTCCCTGGGCCAGCAGACATGCGGGCATGGGTCACTCAGGGGCCTCGCACCCCGCCTTCAATGGGCCATTAGTGCAGTGCTCCGGTGCGGACAGGGCTTGTGGGAGAGGCCAGTGCCCCTGACGGCGGAAGCTTCCAGAGCTGCTTCCTGCAGGACTGCCAGCCCCAGGCTGTGCTGAGCTGGGGAACCACGCCATGCGGCAGCGTGTCCAGGCTCAGTCAGTGGGAGCTGGGGGTGCCCGGCGGGTCAGCTCTGCCCGTGCAGCAGCCCCCGTCCGTCATCCTGGGCTTCGCGCTGTCTGGTGGATGGGCCGTGCCTGCTGTCCCTGTGGTAGAGCCTGGCCAGCACCCCCAGGCCCTCTGCCCAAGCCCCTTGCTGCTTCTGCTGTTTGTTACAGGGACAGAGGGATGGTATACAAGCCCAGCCTGACCCAGGCCCAGCAGTCACCAGCAGTCACCAGCACCACGCCTAGCAGGTCCCTGCATGGCCCCACGTTTGCAAGGCTGCATCTTAAAACCCAGGCTCAGATGTCATTTCCTGTCCCACACATGCCACAGAAGCGCCTGTGTGGAGTCCTGTCCTAGCTGCGGACTCTGGTCCCCTGCCCCTGGCTGCTGGTGGCCGGTCCAGGCTGGGAGTGTGTGGGTGTGCACCCCGCCCCTCTTTTGTAATAAGTTAATTTTGAGGAAACCTCACATGTGTCCCAAGGCTGTAAGGAAACTGCCCACCACCTGCTCTTCCAGGCCCCCTGCCTGGGATGCCTGCAGGTCTGCGTGGGGGGAGCCGTTTGCTGCCTGGTCACCTGTCCCTTGTATGTCGTCTTCTCTCCCCAAGAATGCTAGCTCAGTTGCCTTCTGTGCTGGGTTGCACGGCCTCCTGGCCCTCCTCTGGGTGCATGTGTGCCCAGCTCCGAGAGCACCCCGCTGGCTGGCATGGTGGTGGTATCCACGGAGGCGCTCTCCCCGCCCTGTCCTGCTTGTTACCTGCCACCTTCGAGGCTGGCGTGTTCCCCATCCGTGCTTGGTGGTGGGGTCCTTGACCTTCAGCTGCATGTGTCAGGTCCTTTTTTGCTCAGTCCCTTCTCCCACAGGCCTCCTCCTGGGGGCTGCCTCCCATGTGCCATTGGGGGCTACTTCCTCTCTGCCGGAACACAACCTTGCAGGGACCTAGGACTTCTCAGCTGTGGCGCCAGGGTCCGGGACCCTCTTGGGGAGCGGTGCGTAGATGCCAAGACATGGTGCAGGGGTATGTGGCTGGTGGGGCGCTGCCTGCATGTGTCATAGGTCTCTGGGGTACAGAGGTGGGCCCAGGCTGAGGGGGCACGCTGTGTCCAGTGACGCCTAGAAGGGGCCACAGCCTGGATCCCACCTGCATCTGGCGCTTCTACGTCAGCACCCCTGGCTGAGTCCCCCCCGCCCGGGGAGGGAGGTGCCTGCGTCTGTCCCAGACTCACCCTGGCTCTGGACTGGGCTGTATTGGTGATGTCAGCCAGGGGCTGTGACATCACTGAGTGGGGCTTATGGGGCCTCCGCTAGGGGAGCCGGCCCTGAAGAGATGGCATAGCCCTGACCCGGAGCAGCCTGTACGTGACCCGTGCGGTGTGGGGACGCCTGTGTGGGGCAGGGAGAGGCGGCGGAACGGGGCTCTGCTGGCCGGGTTGACACTGGGCTCATCTGGGGATGGGAGGCTCCTCCCCGGGGGTAATTGTTTTGAGCTCTGGCGCCTGAGCCGGGGCTATGGGCACACACTGGGCTCCCCAGAGGACTCAGGTTACCCTGGTGGGCACGCGGCTCTGGGCCTAGCCCTGGCTTGGCCCGTGTCATCCCTGCTCCCCACAGGCCAGTGTGTGACTTGACCTTGCCGTCCCCCAAGTCCTGCCTGGCCTGCGGAGCCGGGAGAGGACCCAGAATGCCTGGGGTGGGGGCGCCCAGGCCGTGCTGGGTGGGCCACCTTGCAGAGCGTCTGCCTGTCTGTGCTGCCCACCAGGTCTGGGGACAGTGGCTCCTGTTGGCAGCGTGGGCAGGGGCTGTCCGAGAGGGCCGGGGCCCAGGCCCCTCAGCTCTGCCTGGCAGTGACCCCTGTGGGCAGTGACCACACACCTGCCTGGGGTATGGGCTCACGGGGCCAGCCCCGGCCATCGTGCGCTTGGGGTCACTGGTGTGGAGTCGTGCAGGCCGAGAGGCCCCAGGTGGGGCAGCACGTGTGTGCATGCCTGTTTTTGTGTTGGTTGTGTATCCGCACACTGAGACTTGGTACTCCACGGTGCCGCCCCACCTGTGGCCCTACCCTGCCTGCTGCTAAAAGCAGGTTTATAAACAGTCATCCCCCTCCAGAATGAGACCCCAGGAACGGGGCCTGCCGGGGAGGCACACACACGAGGAGACAGTGTGGAGGGGTGAGAATGTAGCCCGCTTGCTGCTGGCTGCCCTGGGCCTCGGTTCCCCCCAGGACGTGGGGACAGAGCTTAGGGGGATGCGGGTGTGTGGCAAGTGTTTGGTGACACGCCCAGCCGAGCACATGTGCCCCGTCACCACCGTCATGGTCCGGGTTCCTGGAGGAGAGTGTTGTCGGTCCCTGGGCCTCCTGTCCCCACAGCCATGGCCGGGGTTTCCAAGGGAGTGAGGCCATCGTGTCCAGGTGTGTTGTCCAGGAACAGAGGTGCCCAGGTGTGCACAGTCTCTGCAGGGTGGACAAGGGCTGGGGCTTCACTTTTCTGCCCTTGAAGATTTCCAAGAACAGGCGCTTTTTGTAAAAACTGTTGCTTACTGTCTGGAGTGTCAGCCTCCGGCCCCTTCCCACTCCTCCAGTCCCTGGGTGTTTCCAAAGCTAGCTGTGTGCACAGCCACTGTACCCATCGCCCCTGCAGGCCCACTGCAGCCCACAGGACCCCACCATACCCAGCGGCCTCGCCTGGAGCCAGTGAGTGGGAATGGGGAAGGAGGCGGTGCTGGGAGGTGGCCAACAGCTCTGCAGGTGGTTAAAACAGTCGTGTCTGAGCCAGTGGTTACTCTCCAGATGGCCGCCCACAGACAACAAAAGTCCATGTCCACCAGACCTGCACCGTGTCCACCACGTCATGACTCACAATGGCCAAAGGTGGAAACAGACACACATGTCCACCCACACAGGGAGCATCACGCAGCCATGAACAGGAGTGGAGCCCGGCCATGTGCTACACATGGATGGGCCCTGAATACATGGTGCTCAGTGAGATGCCAGACACAAAAAGACCCCGTTTCTGTGACATGTCCACAGACAGAACGTGGGCTTGTGGGTGCCGGGGACGGGGTGACCCTGACTGCACCCCTACTGTTTCATCTACCTATGAAGAAGATGGAATGTTCTGGAACTAGTGAGGATTGTTGGACAGCTTTGAATATATGAGAAACCACTAACTTAAAGGGTGAATTGTATGTGCTTTAGGCTGTATAGCTTAAGTAACAATAAACCAGGACCTTAGAAACAAAGCGTGCTGTCCCCTCAAATAGAAAAGGGGCTGGCTTTGCTCCTAGGGTTTCTGCCGTCCCAGGATATGCCCCGGAGCAGGGCCGGCTCAGGACGACCCTCGGCTGTCGACTCCGTGGCTCTGGTTTTAATAGCACCTGGTGTGTTTGTAACGAGGCGACTTCAGGCACAACCCCAAGTGCACTTGAAGGGACTCCTGCAGGCTGCCAGGGACACATGGGGGGCAGACTCCAAGGGTCCTGGAAGCACGGTCCCCAGCCCGTCCCACGCCCTCCCTTGTTCCAGGCTATATTGGGGCAGTGTGGTGCCTCTGATGCAGGGGGAAGGTACAGGTCCCTGCAGCCCGGCTCTGCCCTCTCCTGATGGGTCCTCCCACCACACCTCCTCACCCTCTCTGCTCCCAGGTCCCCCCACAGTATGACCCGCAAGGAGGCTGGTGGAGAGTGCGAGTCTGGACGGGGCGCTCTGAGTAGGTGAGCCTGTGAGCCGTGTGCACGCAGGCGGGTGTGCGCACACCCCATGCCCCTCGGCCTTGCATTGTGGGCTCACTGCCCGCTGCGGGCTCTGCGGAGTAGCAGGCCCTGGTTCCAGCCCTCCTTGGGTCCCTCTGCAGCTGGCCAGGCCCTCAATGGTTGGTGAGGGCACTAGTGGCTACGCAGGTGACGCCCCCCCTCCCTCTGCATGGCATTGGGCAGCAGACCTCTGTGCTGTCCTGGGTGGTGTGGGAGCCGCGGCCAGGCACCTGTGGCCTCCTCTGCCCCAGCCTCAGCTTTAGTGCTGGTGGGTGAGGTGAAGGATCTGTCCCCATGCCAACTTGCTGCCCACATTTCCGGTCACCCCATGTCATTGTAACCATTCACAAGCACTCGGGGCACTGGGCCATCACAGATGTCAGAGTCCTTGGCTGTGGGGATGGGGGACGGGCGTGAGCTGGGTGGTGGCCGCTCTGGGCCTGACTGGAGTGTGGGCAGGCAGGACCCCCCATCCAGGCCTTCGGGCGGCCATGGTCTCAGTCGGTGGGGGGGCATTTATCGGAGCACATGCAGGTTCTCTTTTCCGAGAGCTTCCTTTGGCTTTGCTGTGAGAATTAACCTGAGGGACAGGAGGTGGCAGGGAACTTCAGGGGGATGCTGGTGCCTGGGGGCTGAGAGGCCAGGACGGAGCCGGGGCGGAGCCGGAGCCTTAGGCAGGTGCCCCACTGCTTCGCAGGGCACCCAGCCACCTGCCGCCCAGTGTAGGGGCCTCCACCTCCCTGTGTCCCAGGACTTCTCGGTGCCTGTTCCGCCACAGCTACAGCCTGGCACCCAGGCCCAGTCTGGTCTCCCCCAGGGGGCAGGCACATCCCGGGCCTGGCTGGCCCTGCCAGGCTCTGAGCCCATCTGACTCCCTTGGCAAACAGGGCCTTCCACAGCCCCCCATCTCGCTGCTCTTGGCCAGCCCGGCTCTCACACAGTAGCCGGTCGCACACCTGGCCACAGCCGCAGGCCCTGGAACTAGGCCCAGGGGCCTCCGTGTCACCGGGACATTGCGGGGAGTGGGTGCTGGGTGCAGGTGGCTCAGAGGCCCCGGGTCCCTGGTGGGGCCTGTCTTCTGCAATGCTGTTTGCCGTCTCCCCTCTCCTCGGGTGTCCCTCAGCCTGGTGGAATGTTTGGAGGGGCTGCTGTCCCTCTCTGCGCCCAGGCTTGGGGCTTTCTGCCCGGCTCCAGGGTGCTAGGGCCTCTGTCACCACGAGCCATCAGCTGTCAGCACAGGGTCCTCAAGTCGGGGCGGGTGGGCAGGCGCGTGACAGCACATCGCACCTGGACACCCGTGATTCGCAGAGGCTGTGGCCGCCCCAGACCGGGCCCTCAGAGAGTCATGGTCACACTTGTGTCCCCAGACATCCTCCCAGAATGCTGTCCCACTGCTTCCACCCTGCATGCTGTCACCCTCTTGGGTCCCCCTGCTGGGCTGTGCTCTGCACCTTGGGCCATGTGGCAGGCAGGCAGCCTTGTAACCTGTGCCTCTGTTTCTCCAGCAGCTGGGAGCCCCGAGATCTGAGGTAGTGGGACCTGCCAGCAGGATATGTCCTCCCCTTGCATGTGACGCCGAGGCCACTGGGATGAGAGCCTCAGCCGGGCCCTCGCGAGCCCCCGCGTCTCACTAGCAGGGAGCCTGCTGGGCCGCCATGGTGCACTAGCCCCGAAGAGCCACCCGTGACCTCAGGTCTCCACAGACCCGGGATTTGCAGGGCAGCAGAGTCACCGTGGAGAGGCCAGGGTACCACAAACTTATGGATTTTGACAAGAAAGGGAAAGGGGAATCAGAGGAGGGCCGGAGAATGTCCAAGACCGGCGGCCGGACCAGCCATGGCGTCCGGAGCTCGGGGACCAGCTCGGGGGTCCTGATGGTGGGCCCCAACTTCCGGGTCGGGAAGAAGATAGGCTGCGGCAACTTCGGGGAGCTCCGGCTAGGTGAGCCGCACCCCTTTGCGTTCGGGGGTGGTAGGGGGAGGCCGACCAAATGGGGCTGCCACCACGCCCAGACGCCCCCCAGCCCTTGGGACTGGGAACACGGGTAAGTGTGAGTCTGCTCCCCGAGGGGGAAGTCGGGTGAGGGGGGCGGACACCAGCCGCAGCCTGCGTGTGGAAGGGTAGTTGTGTTGGGGTGTCTGGGCCCCCAAGCAGGAGGGCTGGGCCGGAGGCTGCCAGTTTGTAAGCTGGTGGGTCCAGGCGGGTTTGCTCGCTCAACCCCTACCCAGCACCAGACCTTGGGAGCCATGGGGCCCCTGGGCTCCATCCAGTGGCTAGTGCTGCTGGGGTCTGACATGCCCAGGGGCCCCCGTCCCGAGCCAGAGCCACTGCTGGGTCATTCCAGAGGCTGCTGAGACTGGACTTGGGCCACAGGGCCTTGCTGCTGTCTTCCTGTGGTCTTAGGGAGGCCCAGGCTTGGGGTTTCTGAGCCAATAGACCATCAAGGGCTAGGGGTGCAAACTCTGCTGGTGGGAGGGGCGCCCAGGGTGGTGTTGGGCCCTCTAGTGGACATGTGTCATTCAGTAGCTGACGCTGCATGAGGCACCGGGGAGATGGGCGCCCTCCTGCCCAGCCTGGGCTGCGTGGCCCCAAGCAGCACGGTGGCCACTCTTCAGCTTCCCCTGGTGGGACCACCCGACCCTGCCGCCCCCTTACCTGGAGCTGGGGGGGGGGGTGCTGCTTTGGGGACTTGCCCTCGGGTATGAGGATCAATAGCTGGCACGGTGCAGGTGTGTGTGGACAGGTGAGGGTGCACAGGGCCTGTGGGAGAGCGTCAGGTTTCCGTTTGAAACACTTGAACACTCAAGGTGCACCTCCTCTTCCATGGCTTCTGCCATAGCACGGCCTTGAGCATATGTGTTGCTCGCGTCAGCAGCAGGCCCTGCCTTGTCGCTCTGCGTGACTGGCCCCACCGTCATCCGTTCCTCCGCTCAGGGACATCAGAGCCTAGGCCTGGCCGCTGTGAGTGAGGCCGCCCTGAGCACCTGCCTCAGGCCCTGCGTACCTGTGCTTTCACTGAAGCGCTGCTCCCAGGAGTCTGTGTGACGAGAACTGCCAGACTGATTTCCAAACCAGCTGTCCCATGCCAGTGCCTGTGGGCAGCTGCAGGAGATCTCCGTACGCCTGCCCCCACCGGCACGGGGTTTTCAGGCTTTCCCGTTTCAAGCTTGTTTGTGGGCGTGAGGTGGTGTCTCCCTGTGGACTCTGCATTTCCCTGACAGTTGACATGACTGAACATCGTTCCCCTGCATAGAATGTGTCTTCCAGGGCTGTTCTGAAAATTCCCTTTTTATCTTTGGTTTCAGATTCTAATTTGCATTGTTTAGGTGTGGTTTTCCTTGTGTTTATCACGCTCAGGGTACAGTGAGCTTCTTAGATCTGTATGTTGATGCTTTTTCATTAAAATAGGAAAAATATCAGCCATAATTTCTTCAGAAGTGTTTTTTGCATCAATCTTACCCTCTTGACATTCTCAGACTCCAATTCCACATGTTCACTTCCTTTTGAATCCCCTATATCTCTTGAGATTTCCCATCTGCTCATTCATTTTGCTCATCTTTTTATTTAAATCCTTGAACACACTTATAACTTTTAAATGCCAGCAGCTTTGGTGCCTCTGACTTTGTTTTCCCTTGTTACAGTCTGACGTTCCTCCTTTTCCCCTTGTCTAGTGATGTTTTGAATGTTGTACATTGTGGGTGCCACATGTTAAAAGTCTGATTATGCTTCATCCTGGCAACTCATCTTGACTTTGTCAGGGGCTGGTTTTTGGCTTCATTTGAGCAGGCTGAGGGCAGACATTACTCAGCCTGGAGTTGCCCTTCTCTCAAGGTGCGGGCCTTCTGGGTTTTCAGCTGGGAGTTCAAGGAGGCCTCCACCCACTCACGGCTGCAGCTCCAGCTTTCTGCAGCCCCCGGAATCTTCCTTCTGCTTTGCTTACAGCCTTGCAGGAGTCGTTCTGTCAGGCCTTGTGGACTCTCCTGCCTTCTGCAGATGCAGTTTATACTGCTTGCAGTGGTGAGGCTCTCAGAGCCCAAGGCGTCTGCTTGCTGGCTTCCCTAGAACCCAGACCTGCAGTCAGAACAAAGGTTTCTTCTACAAGTCGGAGAATAAAACTGTCAGTTACCATTAAGGATCAGTAGACATCGTCAGAATGTAAAACATCTCTGTATCAGAAAGCATCACCAGGACCACACACAGGCGAGCCGCAGATTGGGAGGCAGCATTTGCCGAGCATCATTGACAAAGCACTGGTTCCCTCGGTACTGGAGAGGACAGCTCAGTGACAAAGACACTCTGGTTAAAAATGGGCAAGAAGCCCAATTTGAAAAAGACAGATGCACCCCTATGTTTATCCCAGCACTATTTACAATAGCCAAGAAATGGAAGCAACCTAAGTGTCCATCAGTAGATGAATGGATAAAGAAGAGGTGGTACATATACACAATGGAATATTATACAGCCGTAAGAAGAAAACAAATCCTACCATTTGCAACAACATGGATGGAGCTAGAGGGTATTATGCTCAGTGAAATAAGCCAAGCCGAAAAAGACAAGTATCAAATGATTTCACTCATATGTGGAGTATAAGAACAAAGAAAAAAACTGAAGGAACAAAACAGCAGCAGACTCACAGAACCCAAGAACGGACTAATAGTTACCAAAGGGAAAGGGACTGGGGAAAATGGGCGGGAAGGGAGGGATAAGAGGGAAAAAGGGGCATTACGATTAGCAGATGTAATGTTGGGGGGGCACGGGGAGGGCAGTACAACTCAGAGAAGACAAGTAGTGATTCTATAGCATCTCACTACGCTGATGGACAGTGACTGTAATGGGGTTGGTGGGGGGGACCTGATGAAGGGGTAGTTTAATAACCATAATATTGCACATGTAATCGTAGATTAATGATACCAAAATAAATTATATTTAAAAAAATGGGCAAGAAACATGAACAGACACTTCCCAAGAGCAGGCCGTCAAATAGCCAGGGTCACTCCTGCCCCATCGGCCATGGAGGCGTGCAGCCTGTACTGCACCCCTGCTGGCATGGGCCCTGGGCCACCCACAGGAAGGCCGGTATGGCAACATGCACCACAGCTCTGCTTGCAGGGGACAACCCAGGTGTCCCCAGGGTGACCAGCTAAGCCACCCAGGGCATGTCCCTGCGGTGGGATAGGTGCTACTCAATAGAAGACAGGAAGCCCACCTGCTGCAGCACAGAGGAATCTCAGGTGTCCTGCCACGTAAAGGAGCCCCCTCTCGGCAAGTGAAGGTGGAGACAGGCCGGGGCGTCACTGCCTTGTGGGGTTGGGGCAGCACAGGACTCCTGTTTGCCAAATCTCCTCAAATGCTGCTCCTAAGCTGTGTGCATTTTACAGGTAAATGTCACCTCCCCAGGCAAAGATGAGCTGCAAGTAAAACTGAGCTCCTCTGGGATGTTCCAGGGCAGGGTACTGCCCTCTGCAGCTTCAAAATGCATCTAAAAATAGGAGATGAGTGTGATAGATGCCCCAGAGCAGAGCAGACTTCCCTGCATGATTCAGGCGGCAAGGACATGTATGTTCACAGCACAGTGCTTTCCACTTTTTCATGTGTTTGAGACTTCCAGAATGTTGGGGTGAACACGAAGCAAACTTGTTCTTTATGAAAACCCAGGACAACACCCAGGATGAGGGAGCCTCCTGTCCCTGCCAGTGTCTGTGAGCAGCATCTAGGTGTCAGGACCGAGCGGGGGGGACGGGCTCTCCGACCCTTCTGGCTGGTGTCAATAAGTGGAGGCAAAGGGTGAAAAGATTGGGAAAGAGGGAACGCAGTGGCCCGAGCTGGACAGCATGACCCACGTGCAGAGCCGGAGGGGCCTGTGGTGAGCAGTCAGAAACGAATTTCTCTATTGGAGTGCAAACAGTTGGAAGATGGAAAGGTAGAAACAACAGCGGGGAGAGCGCCAGAGCCCATTGAGTCCGGCAGGACGGTGTGACAAAGAGCATGCTGGCTCCGCTGCGAGGACTCGGGCATGGCCAGAGGTGGACTGCCGAGTGGGCAGTGGGCAGCTGGAGTCGGCGTGGCCCTCTGCAGGTTCTTGTGTGGACTCGGTGGTGTTCCTGCAGGACCGTGGGAACCTTCAGGCTGCTCAGAGGCACCCCTGGAAACAGTGGCCCCCAAACGGCAACACTCACGCCAGGCGCCTCGGAGCACACCAAGCGGGGCTGTGGCCATGGGGACCCTTTCTCAGCCTCTGAGGTCATTCACTGAGGTGTCCCCACCGCCCCGTGGGTCGAACAGGAGTGGCCGAGGGCAGGTGTCATGTGGACTGTCCAGTTGCAGAGAGGAGAGGATAAGCTGAGGCCTCTTCCCAGGCAGGGTCTCGGCTGCAGTGTGGGGGTCTGACCTGGCCTGCCGTCCTGGTGGCCAGTTGTGGGCGTGGAGCGCCTTGGGGAGTCCTCCAGTTGGATGGTCCACCATAACCAGTCTACCCCAGGTGGCTTCTGGCCAGGGGCTTCTGACAGGGTGGGCACCCCATGAGGGGGCAGGGGAGGGGAGGCAGGGCCGGGGTCCATGGGGGGAGGGGCCTGTGGGATGAGCCTCCAGGGAGTGGGGGACTGGAATGCCCCGGGCTGCTTGCCAGCTGTCTGCAGGTCCTGGCTGGGGACAGGGTGGGTGTCAAGGGGAAGGTCCCGTCTGGAATTGGGGACAGGCCCAGGGCTAGGGGCAGTGAGCAAGGGGTGGATGGAGTGGGGACACCCGTCACGGGTGTGCACATCTCTGGCTTGGCCACACAGGTCGCTGACGAAGAGTGAGGGGGTGTTTAGGGGTCTTTGTTGTGTTTTCTCTTTTTTGATGGGAGAAATTGGGGGAATAGGGCTGGGGGTGAGCTGGAGCCTGGGGAGGACGGTGGGCGGGGCCTCGTGGGCGTGCTCTTGGGCCTGGGGCTGGGCACAGCCCATGGTGGACAGCACCCCTGGAGAGGATTGGGGGTCTGCCGCTTGCCCGTCCCCCACTGCAGTGACCTGTCTTTCTTCCGTAGGAAAGAATCTCTATACAAATGAATACGTAGCAATCAAATTGGTGAGTCCGCCCCCCCCAGCCAGGGCCCTTGTCTCGCCTACCCCTGGGGTCCTGAGCCCAGGTACGGGTTGGGCGGGAGGAGGGAGCATGCGCGCGTGGTGACTGGCTCGCGTGCACCTGGTCCCGCAGGAGCCCATCAAGTCCCGGGCGCCGCAGCTGCACCTGGAGTACCGTTTCTACAAGCAGCTCAGTGCCGCAGGTACTGGGCGGGCATGGGGGCGGCGGCAGCGTGGCGGGCGTATGCGAACCTGGGTGTCCCCATGTGTCCCCGCAGAGGGCGTCCCTCAGGTCTACTACTTCGGCCCGTGCGGGAAGTACAACGCTATGGTGCTGGAGCTGCTCGGGCCCAGCCTGGAGGACCTGTTTGACTTGTGCGACCGCACGTTCACGCTCAAGACTGTGCTCATGATCGCCACTCAGCTGGTGCGGGCGGGGCGCGGGGGGCGGGGCGGGGCGCCGGGGTGGGGCGTGGGGGGCGGGGCGCCGGATGCAGGGCCCGGAGGGGCAGGATGCGCGCAGCGACGCCGAGGTCTGTCCCCAGATCACGCGCATGGAGCACGTGCACACCAAGAGCCTCATCTACCGTGATGTGAAACCAGAGAACTTCCTGGTGGGGCGCCCGGGCACCAAGCGGCAGCATGCCATCCACATCATTGACTTCGGCCTGGCCAAGGAGTACATCGACCCTGAGACCAAGAAGCACATCCCGTACCGTGAGCACAAGAGCCTGACGGGCACGGCGCGCTACATGAGCATCAACACGCACCTGGGCAAGGGTGAGCGGCGCGGGGGCGGGGCCGGGGCGGGGCCGGGCGGGGGCCGCGCTGACCCGCCCCCACCCCTCAGAGCAGAGCCGCCGCGACGACCTGGAGGCGCTGGGCCACATGTTCATGTACTTCCTGCGCGGCAGCCTGCCCTGGCAAGGGCTCAAGGTGGGTGCGGGGCGGGGAGGGGGTCGGGGTGGGAAAGGCGGGCGCGGGCCGGGGTCGAGCTGACCGCCGTCCTGCAGGCGGACACGCTCAAGGAGCGCTACCAGAAGATTGGGGACACCAAGCGGGCCACGCCCATCGAGGTGCTCTGCGAGGGCTTCCCAGGTGAGGCCCCCACCCCCGGTGCCCCCGCCCCGGCCCCGCGCCCCCGGCCCTGCGCCGAGCCCTGCTGGCTCTCTGCAGAGGAGATGGCCACGTACCTGCGCTATGTGCGGCGCCTGGACTTCTTCGAGAAGCCGGACTATGATTACCTGCGCAAGCTCTTCACCGACCTCTTTGATCGCAGCGGCTTTGTGTTCGACTACGAGTACGACTGGGCCGGGAAGCCCCTGGTATGCGGCTGGCACGTGGTGGAGGCCCAGCCCCTAGGGCTGTGGCTTGTTAGGCGGGGCACCTCTGGCACATGGGGGTCCCTAGTACCACTAGAGCTGTGGTTTGTGAAGAGGAGGGACCCCTCGTCGTTGGGCTGGGGGCTCCATTCCCGTACAGGTGGGACCCCTGGCTTGCGGGGCGGAGCGGCCGCCTGGCCTCAGCGCCACATCCCGTCCCCCGCAGCCGACGCCCATCGGCACGGTCCACACTGACTTGCCCTCGCAGCCTCAGCCCCGGGACAAAGTCCAGCTACACAGCAAAAACCAGGTGAGGTCCGGGCGAGGCCCCCCAGCCCCGTGGGGACGGGGGGCGGCCGTGTGACCCTTGCCCCCTCTCCCCCAGGCGCTGAACTCCACCAACGGGGAGCTGAATGCGGACGACCCCACGGCCGGGCACTCCAATGCACCGATCACAGCACCAGCGGCCTTGGAGGTCGCGGATGATACCAAGTACGGCGTGGGCCGCGGCGGGGGGCGGGGGCCCTGGGCAGCCCCACCCACCACCTGCGCGCCCCCCCGCAGGTGCTGCTGCTTTTTCAAGGGGAGAAAGAGGAAATCGCTGCAACGACACAAGTGACCCGGGGCGGCGGTGCCCTGAACCCCCGCCGCAGCGGCCGGCCGTGCTTGTGCCCCGCAGTGCGTCCACGACTGGGCGCAGATGCCAGGCCAGCCGGAGCCGCCCTCTTCTTCCTCCACACGAGACTTTGGCCGCCGTTTCCACACCTGTCTAGTCCGCCCCTCTGAGAGCATTAACTTTTAAAACAAGGAAAAGTAAACGGCGGCCGCCCTGCCGGCTGCCCGCCCGCTGAAGTGAGTAAAGCGGCCGTGTGCCAACCCACCCGGTTGTGTCCTGAAGTCCAGCTTTTCTCCTCGATCCAAAGGCCGTTTTCTCAAGGGGCGCTGCAGGCCTTGCTGCCGGGGGTGAGCCTGTCCCGGGCCTCCCTGAACCAAAGGGGAAGGTGGGTGGGAGCGGACCCTCCAACCAAATCGCTGCACCAAAGCTCGGGCCGGCGGGGTGGCCCCTCAGGGCGGCCCTGGGCCTCACAGACCCGCGTCCTGGGTCCGCACCGGGGCGGCCACCTGCATGGCCACTCGGGCCGTGGGCCTCTCATGTCCGTGCACGCAGGGTCCAGCCGAGCCGCAGGAGACAAGCGCCTTAAAGCCCGGCCATAGCCCCGAGGTGCGTGCAGGCCGGGCATCCCCGCCAGGCGGGGGCCTCGGAGGCCCCTGGAGGCCTGCGGCTGCACGGGGCAGAAGGGCTGGGGGCAGTCCAGTGCGGCGTGTGCGTCTAGGTCTTGCTTTACAAAGTGTACAGAAATGGCACTTCATTTGTCTGACGCTTCCTGGAAGCCATAGAATTTAGGGGCTTTTTTTAAAAAAATAAAGGAGAAGGAACCCAGTCTCGAGTGTGGTGTGCGGTCTTTCCAAGAGGCGTGGCTGAGCCCGGCAGCAGCTCAGAGGCCTGGTTCCTGGGAGGGGAGGACAGGCCAGGAGCAGGCACAGCGGCATCCTGGCCCAGAGGTGGTCAGAGCGACAGAACTCTGGTCCACGTGAGAGCTGGGGTGGGTGTGCTGGGGCGGCGGCCACTGCAGAACAGGCTGCCCTGCTGGCTGCACGTGCGCACGACTGGGCAGGGGACGCAGTGCTGGCTGTGTGGGTGGTAGGCTCTCGAGTGTACCTCACAAGTGGAGAGCGCCGGGATGGCCCCTGGGGGACCTGGCCGGGCTCTGTTGGTGCCTCACGGGAGGCTGTGGGGAGGCAGGGCCTTGGGGAAGGTTGAGGCCCCAAGGTGAGCCCCCACGGTGGGGCAAGAGCTGTGGTGAGGGGCGCACCAGAGCCTCTTGGTGTCATGAGGACACGGAGACAGAGGTGTCTGTGGGCCCTCCCCGGGGACCATTCCTGCTGGCGCCTGATCTCCAGCGTCCAGCCTCCAGGACCTTGAGAAATAAACTTCCTGAGAAAAGGCCAGTGGAAGCCACCAGCCCTCATGTTCTGTTACGGCGGCCCAGTGTCAGGCTGTGACCAGGAAGGCGAAGATAATCAACAATCCTCGTTGGGAAAAGTTTAATGGCAACCCTGGGTCACTGAAGACTGACAGCAACCCCTGCCCTCCTGAGGTTGCCCCAGAAGCAAGACCGTGGGTGCACATCGCTGCCCACCCTTTAGAATGTGAGGCCCCCTAAATGCCCTCATGGGACTGTGGCCACCTGTCCCTCCGCAGGGCCACGCTGGGGGCAAAGCGGGAGGGGAAGCTAGTGTGGTGGCCAGAAGCAAAGGGTGCGCCTCCACGCTAGAGACGGGAAAACCCGGCCTTGGGGCCAGACGTTGGCAAAGTTTGTCCCCACGGTGTGTGAGGATGTAGAGATCAGAAATCCAAACACGGAGAACAGAAATGGGCAAAAAGTGGAACTGGAAGCAACTGATTGGCTTCAGGAAGGAAATGTGAGAAGCATGATTTTAGAAGTGAAGAAAAAACTGCAAGGTGCCCCAGGCTCCCGGAAAGACTTAGGAAAGGGCATGAAAGCGGGACAAGAGAACAAGAAGATCCGACGTGAAGTATGAGGGGCCAGAGGGAAGGCAGAGTGGCGGGAGGCAGGCGAAGGGGGAACACTCCAGCAGTCTCCAAACGGGTAAATTGGAATTAGCAGTTTTTGTTCAAGGGAACTTTACCGATAGAGAAAATGACCTAAATCTCCACACTGGATGGACGCATGGGGAAATCGGAGGACAAAATGCGAGGCACATCCTAGGAAAGCGATTCCGTTTTAAAGATGGCGATGTTCCCCCAGCCCTGTGGGCAAAGACAGAATAGTTAGCAAGGCGAGAGATTTTGGCACCAGACTTGTCAAAACCAACTCGGCGAGGCAACAGGAGAGAAGCCCCTGGAAAAGCCCAGTGAGACGAGCCTAGCTGAGGGGTCCACGTGCTGCTGGCGTAAACCAAAGCATGGATCGAAGCATCAAGGCCGCAGGAGGTCAGCGTTCGGTGTTGGGAGACTGGCAGACAATCAGCCCAGGGGCTGCTCTGTGGGTCCAACTAGGGATGAGCTGCCTGGTGAGCACGTCAGAATACATGCGTGCTGAAGGGACGGCAAGCCTGGGCACAGAGCCAAGGCACCACCTAGCATTGTGACAAATTAGAAATCATGCCACTGCAGACGTGAGACAGGAAGCTGCAGGGGGTCCTGGGTCCTGCGGGGTCAGAACAAACCGCCGTTTTAATCTCTCAGGTAGCGGGTTTGTTGGCAGCAAATTCGGCTTTTGGTTGCCTGAAAAAATCATTATTTTGCCTGTTTGGGCGAAGGGTTTTTTACTGGGAATGGAATTCTAGGTTGGCAGGTGGTTTGTTTCATTTTGTTTTTTACTTTCAGCATTTTAAAAACATTCTGTTGCTTCTGAGGAGAGGTGAGTTGTCTGCTTCAAAGAAATTTACTTTTCCTTTTGGCTGCTTTTAAGACTTTGTTTTTAAGTTAGGTGACTGCTGTGTGGCTCTTCATATTTATCCATTGGGGTGTGTGCTGAGATCTGAGATCTGTAGATTGGTGTCTCTCAGCAGTTTTGGAAAATGTCCTGCTATTAATCTCTTCAAATATTTCTTTTCCCTGTTTTCTCTCCTTTTCCCAGGATTCCAGTTACTAATAGGCAGACTGGTGTTTTATGTGATCCCATGGGTCTCTGATACTCTTTCTTTTTTTGAGTGGTGAAGCCATCTGGTCTGGGGATTTTGTCTTGGGTAGTTATTTTTTAAAGTTATCATTGATATACACTCTTATGAAAGTTTAACAAGAAAAACAATGTGATTACTACATTTACCCATATATTATCAAGTCCTCCCCATGCCCCACTGCAGTCACTGTCCATCAGTGTAGCAAGATGCCACAGAGTCACTACTTGTCTTCTCTGTATTACACTGTCTTCCCCGTGACCTCCCCACACCATATGCACCAGTCATGATACCCCTCAATCCCCTTCTCCCACCTTCCCCACCTGCCCTCCCCTTTAGTAACCACTAGTCCCTTCTTGGAGTCTGTGAGTCTGCTGCTATTTTGTTCCTTCAGTTTTGCTTCGTTGTTATACTCCATAAATGAGGGAAATCATTTGGTATTTGTCTTTCTCTGCCTGGCTTACTTCACTGAGCATAATACCCTCTAGCTCCATCCATGTTGTTGCAAATGATAGGATTTCTTTCTTTCTTAAGGCTGAATAATATTCCACTGTGTATATGTACCACATCTTTATCCATTCATCTACTGATAGACACTTAGGTTGCTTCCATTTCTTGGCTATTATAAATAGTGCTGCAATAAACATAGGGGTGCATCTGTCTTTTTGAAACTGAGATCTTGCTTTCTTTGGGTAAATTCCTAGGAGTGGATTTCCCAGGTCCAATATTTCTATTTTTAGTTTTCTGAGGATCCTCCATATTGCTTTCCACAATGGTTGAACTAGTTTACATTCCCACCAGCAGTGGAGGAGGGTTCCTCTTTCTCTGCATCCTTGCTAGCATTTGTTGTTCCTTGTCTTTTCAATGGTGGCCATCCTAACTGGTGTGAGGTTTTATCTCATTGTGGTTTTACTTTGCATTTCCCTGATAATTAGCGATATGGAGCATCTTTTCATGTGCCTGTTGTCCATCTGAATTTCTTCTTTGGTGAATTGTCTGTTCATATCCTCTGCACATTTTTTAATTGGGTTATTTGCTTTTTGGGTGTTGAGGCGTGTGAGTTTCTATAGATTTTGGATGTTAACCCCTTGTTGGATAAATCATTTGCAAATAGATTCTCCCATACTGTAGGATGCCTTCTTGTTCTCCTGATGGTGTCCTTTGCTGTACAGAAGCTTTTTAGCTTGCTGTAGTCCTATTTGTTCATTTTTGCTTTTGTTTCCCTTACACAAGGAGATGTGTTCAGGAAAAAGTTACTCATGTTTATATTCAATTTTTTTCCTACTTTTTTCCCTCTGGGCTGCAGTTTTGGTAGTTTTGACTTGTCCTTGGATACACTCATCCTCTTTTCTGTTGTGTTGCCTGCTCTAAGCTATCCAGTGAATTATTTCTAGATATTTTTTAGTTCTGTGGTTTCTATCTCCTGCTCTTTGTAGGAGTAGCGTTTCTATTTATCTGTTGAAAACCTCTATCTCTTCACCCCCTGCCCCATTTTTTTCCTATTAACATTTATTACAGTGATTTGATGTGCCCCAACATCTAATTTCAGCATCCACGTCCTCTGTAGGTCTACTTGAATTGGCTGTTTTTTTCTGCTCCTGATGGTGGGTTACATTTCCTCCTCCGTGCATCTCCATTTTTGTTGCATTCCAGATGGGTGTGTGAAAGGATAAGCCAGTTGTGGTTTTCCCCAGCCAGTGCACGTGCCTCCCATGACCAGGCAGCTGGGTGACAGGCCCCTAGGCCTCCAGCGGGCTGATGCGGCTGGGTCTCCACTCCAGTCCTCCTCTAGTTCGAATGTTTTCAAACTTTACTTAATGTCTTCACCTGTCCTGTTTTTGTTCCAACCCCACATTCTAGCAGGACTCTGATTTCCAAGTGTGGAAAGACTGCAGGGGATTTCACTCTGCCCTTCGATCCCAATTCCCACCCCTCCTCTCCAACCAAACACTACGAGGGAGAAGATCTTCCCAGCTTTTCTAGTGCCTCCAGGTCCTGGTCTGTCCTGCCAGCAGTCAGCACCCCAGCCTCCTCCTCATTCAGAACGCCATGCCCCCGGCAGCCCCAGCCCCCCACAACCAGCTCAGCAGATGCTGTTCACCTGGGAGGCGCTCCTTCCTCTCCGAGATTTGGTCCCTCTAGATTTCTTAGCATCCACATGCCTCTGATATGTTTAGTTACATATGATTTTGTTAAGATTCTTTTGCCTAGCTTGGGATGTTGCGGCAATGCTCTGGTGTGTGTGTGTGCAGCGTGAAATGATGACCAGTCAAGGTAATGAACAAATCCATCCCCTCACAGTCACCTTTGTGTACGTGTTGACTGCAGCTGCCACGCTCTATGCTTGACCATCTCACGCCTGAGGGCTTGTGACCAGCGGCTCCCCTCTTCCCCTCCCCCTGGCCCTGGCAACCTCCATTCTCAGATTCTGACTTTAATTTCACATAAGTGAGATTCAGACAGCATTTGTCTTTCTGTATCTGGCTTATTTCACTGCGCATAATGTCCAGGTTCATCCATGTCGTTGCAAATGACAGGATTTCCTTTTTGAAGGCTGAATGATGTGTGTGCATGTGTGTGTGTGTATATAATTTCCTGTATCCATCTGTCTGAGGGTTTCCGTGTCCTTATTACTAATAATGCTGCATTGAACATGGGGAGGAGATCGCTTTGGCCGCACACTCAGAATTGCTGTATCATATGGTACTTCTATTTTAAGTCTTTTGAGGAACAGTCATACTGTTTTCCAGAGTGGCTGCACCTATGTATGATTTCTGTAGTAAATCTGCACTTTTTCAGGTTTTTGTTTCTAAACAGCTAAGGTCATGGTCTGCCATGACAGGTGATACCCTACCCAGAGATCAGGCCCCCCTATTCTCTCGTCCATGTCTGGTAGAAACTGGGGTGGTGTCTCCTTTCCATTCCTGACACTGGTCCTGCCTTCTCTCTCTCTCTCTCTCTTCTTTTTTTAAAATCGTGCTGTGGTTTCATCAAAGAACCAGCTAGCTTGTTTTGTATTAATTCATTTGTTTCCTGATTCATCTTTGGTCTTGTTACTTTGTTATTTCTCCTTTTGGGGGTTGGATTTGCTCTTCTCTGTAGTTTGGTAAGATGAAAGCTTCGATCATTGATTTTAAACTTTCTTTTCTAACCTATGCATAAAGTTTAAACTTCTCCCTCCGTTCTGCGTTAGCAGGACCCTCAGATTTTGGTGTGTTTTCATCACAGTATCATTCAGTTCAAAGTATTAACTAATTTCCATATGGTGTCTTTTTTAGCCTACATTTCTGTGAAAGTGTCTTACCTACCAAACACACGGGGGTTCTCTGGGTCATCCGCCTGTGACTGGTTTCCATCTTGCCTGTACAGGGCACAGAACTCTAGTTTGGTACTTTCCATTGCTTTCCTTTGGTTTCCAGTAGTTGGACTGTATGTGAATTTCTTTCTTTAATCTCCCTTTGCGTCTCTGAGGCGATTAAAGATCTGAGTTGCCGTCCATAGTCACTTTGGACCGTTCTTAGCCTGTCCCCAACTATTCCTCTGCTCTGGGAATCCACGGTCACAGATGCTTCTTGGCCCACAGCTCTTACGCTCTGTCACCTTCCCTTCATCTACTTTTTACTGTGTTTGGGTGCTTTTTTGTTACGCTGTCTTCTAGCTCGCTAATCCTATGTTTTGTTGTGTCCAGCCCACTATGCGTCTACCCACTGCACTCTTTGTTACAGGTATACATTGTATTTTTTAGCTCCAGATTGTCAAATGTAGATACATTCCAACTCTGGTGAAATTCTCCATCATTGCCATGTTTTGTCATTTTCTCTACTGTCTTGAATATATAAGGTTTCTGGTAACTCCCAGTTTATGCAATACTCGTGGATCTGTTTTCTGCTTTTGCTCTGATGTCTGAATGGATGCTGGACATCTTGACTGGCAGAGGCCTGTGCTACTCTTGTTTTTCTCAGAGGGTTGAGTCCTTTTTGGTGGAGAATAGTCACGGCGGCTCACCATGACCGCAGCAGCCAGACATTGCCTTCTCTGGGCTGTTACTCCGCTGACCCCTCTCCGCTGTGTCTCACTGCTAAGCCTTTGCTCCGGTTGTGCCTTTGGCCTGGGCGGGCTCAAGCCCTGAGCACGGTCACCCTGTCCTCCCAAGGGACCCCCAGACTGGACTGCCCCAGGAATGCAGTTGGGGGGCCCTCATTCAGTGTTGGTCTCAGGAGGTGACATGCAGCTGAGCTCAGGCACAGAGAGGGTGTCGGCAGGCCGCCATGTCCTGGGCCTGGATTGTGCCTGCGTTATGGCCGTAAGATACCTTGTCCTCTCCCGGGCACCCTCTGGCATAAACTCTGTTCCTCAGACCCCAGATCCCTCACTGCACAGAAGAGGGGCCGGGGGGTTGGGGAGGCAGGGCCCACGGGGAAGCCTCAGGGTACGAGCTGAGCAGCTGGCAGCTGGTGCCTCCTGCGTGCAGGGCGCTGCCCCAGGTCCGAGGGCAGAGCGAGCAAGGTCCCCATGCAGCTCCCTGCAGCATGGTCCTGGCTGACACTGGCAGAGCGCTGGGAAGGCCCCACCCGGGCACAGCCCCACAGTGCCCTGCCGGCTGTGCCCACGCTGCCCACCCACGGGCCCCCACTGTGCATGGAAGGGCTGTGGAGAGACTGATTACAGAGTGGGTGTGGGGCACGCGTCCCTCTTACAATGGGAGAAGCAGCCGCAGAGAGAAGGGTTGGGTCTCAGAGCTGCCAGGGCCCCAGGGGCTCCAACAGGCGAAAGCAGGCAGGTCAGGGCTGTACGTTTCTTTCCTTTATTTAAAAAAGTCATTTGTGGGTGTGGTGTGGGGCGGGCACACCTTTCATGGCTTCAGGGAATACACGGGTCCCAAAAGGACTCACTGGGGCAGAAACACGCAGGGCGGCAGAGGCACGCGGGGGGCGGGGGAGGGGCCGCGCCCTCCAGCACCTGTGCTCACCTGGGCTGGACAGGACAGTCTGTACAGGGGCAGGGGGCCACCAGGACGAGCCACCAGGGCAGGCCCGCACCATCCCCCTCCCGGCACACGGGCTCCGAGGCCCATGCCCTCAGCTGCAGGGCCGGGAGGACGCTGACCAGGACGCCCCAGCAGGAACAGAAGACGGCTCAAGCCCCACAGGCGCTCCCCAGGGCGCAGGCTGTCATGCTGGGGGCTCCCCCAGTGAGCAAAGGGACACAACACCCCAACAAAACACTAGGGGCACCCCACATACCATCTCCCACCAGGGCAGGAAATCCAGGGTTCACTGCCACGTGCAGCCAGACCAGCCACGGGAGCCGCCGGCCGGCGGGTCCTGTGCTCAGGCGCTCAGGCAGGACCCTCGAGCAGGGGCAGGGCAGGCCAGCCCTGTGTCCGAGTCCTGAGGGACGGCCGCATGGCCCTCGCCAGGCTCTGCCAGCTGCTCAGAACAGCAGCCGGGGCGCCTTGAGAGTGAAGCTCCCTCTCGGTGGCCAGAGGTGCGGGGGGGCCCGCAGGGCGCGGCAGCCTAGGTGTAGAAGATGACCTCGGGGATCTGGCCGTCCTCCACGGACGTGCCGTTGTTGTTACCAGCCGCGTAGCAGAAGGTGAAGCAGGTCTTGGCCCCCGTTGTGGGGGACTCGTGGGTCACCTTGCGCAGGCCTTTGGTGCCGTAGTGGGAGTCTGGGCCCTGCGGGCAGGGGGCCACAAGAGTCAGGCGGGGCCCCCATGGGCAGGGCGGCACCACCCCACCGGGGCCTCAGGGTGCAGGCCCTCTGGTCTACGGCGGAAGCCACACCGCTCCCAGCCCACACCATCAAGGAGGTGGGCTGCGGGGCAGGAAGAGAGCTGCATGGTCGGGTCCCAGGCTCTGTTCAGGGTCAGGCAGGGTCCTGGGTAGGGAGCAGAGCTGGGGGTGGGGCCCTGGGCAGAGTTACAGAGTGAGGATCACGGTGAGGGCCAGGGCTGGGTTTGGGATCGGGGTGGGGTGGTCAGGGTCCAGGGTGCTGGGTGGGGTAAGGTCAGGCACACCTTGAGGGTGGCACAGGCCGTGTAGTTGACATTGGGCAGCACCTCTACCGGCTCCTTGAACATGACCCGGAAGGTGCTGGCAGAGCCGTCGCAGCTGAAGCCCGTGTCGTTCTGCCCCAAGACCGTGTTGCTGTCCGTGTGGATGATCTGTGGGCCGGGAGCCAGGCGCCCTCAGCCCCGGGTCTCCGTGCCCCCGAGCCCACGCACAGAACCCCAGAGGAGGCGAATGCAAGGGTAATGGGGAAGCGTCCCAGGGGCACCCCTCGCCACGGGGGGACACAGAGCAGAGACCCTCACAGGAGGGATGTCTTGAGGGACCAGGGCCAGAGCAGGTACCTGGACGTTCACTTGGTAATCCGTGGGCCCGTGGATGGAGCCGTAAAGCCCAAAGCCGACGACGAAGATGCGCTTATTCACCGAGAACCTGAGCCGCGCACGGAGAAGCGAGATACTGCACCAGGACCAGGACCACAGCCGCCCCCAGCCCCGCGAACACAGGCGCTGGGCACCTGGCTCACCCCACCGCAGGAAGGCCCTCCTGGGAGCCCTGCCCCCGGCCTTCCTCCTCCCAGCCCGCCCGCCTGCCCACCTGACGCGGTCGCTCGTGCCGCTGTAGCCCCAGCGGCTCTCCACCTGCTGGAAGCGGTTCACGCTGCACTCCTTCCCGCGGAGGCAGCAGCGCGGCCGGTCGATGAAGTCCACGCGCGGCTTGGGGTTGACAGCGAAGTGCAGGAACAGGCTGACCACCTCGCGGTCCACGAGGATGCCCGACTGCGCGGGCCCTGTGGGCACAGGGGGCGTCGGGCCAGGGCCGGGTGGGGCCACGGCTGGGAATGCGGATGGGCAGGCTGGGGGCAGTGTGCCCCCTGGGCACAGGGACGGAGGGCAGCGGCTGACTCCTCAACCACTCTTGAGGCCACACGGAATCTGCAAAACGGAGGGGTCCAGGCGGACTCCCGGCAAACCGCCCTTCTCCGTGGTGCTTGGGGCGGGGCCAATGCTGAGTCGCTGGCCCCACTGGGCAAAAGCCGGCTCGCCGCCCCTCACCCAGCCTCCACTGGGCCCCTGTTCAGAGCCCACGGCCGCCTGCCCAGGGGACCCTCGCCCCTAGATGGGGGCTCCTGGCTCAGGTGGGCCAAGAGGCACCTGCATAGATGAGGAGGTGACAGGACGTGCCGGAGATAGCCCCGCAGCCAGAGAGGGGTCTGGGAGGCGGACACCTGGATGCGGGAGGGGACAGCCACAGGGAGCCCGCGTGTGGACGAGGGCAGGCCGAGGGCCAGACCTCACTGCCACCACCCTCTGCTTCCAGAATCCCTCATTTACCAGCTATGAACACACTGCTGCAGAAGCCCTGCTCTCTGCCCCAACAGCCCACCTACAAAGCCATCTCAAGGGGGGTCGCCCACAGAGGGTAGGAGGAAGATAGAAAACCAGAACAAAATGTTAACCACGGTTCTTTTAATCTCTGCCTAGAGAACGCAGAAAGAACAATACATCGGCCCTCAGTGGGGACGTGATCAGCTGGGCTTACTTTTCAAATTTCTCTCTAGTTTCTTGTATTTTCAGGTGGAACCTAAGAAGGAGGGGATTGCCTAAAACACAAAGGACAGAGCCCGACAGGCCCCCACCACGCGGGGACAGGGCCAGAAGGCCCAGCTCCGACCCAGAGCACATGGCCGTCCCAGCACTTTAAGCTGGGTGGGGAGGGGAGCAAGACGGGGCTGCGCCTGGACAGGGGTGTTTGTGGGGAAGGGCCTCCCCCACACAGAGAAGGGCGAGGATTGGCACAGGCTCCATTTCGAGGACAGGGGAAGGGTGATTCCGGGAAGTGGCCCGGGACCCCAGAGGGTGCGGCAGCCAGGCAGGCTGGAGGCCACCAGGAGATGGCTTTTGGGGGGCAAGCCAGGGCTTGGGGGGGACAGCAAGGCTCACGTGGGTGTCTGAGGGAAGGGCAGTCCAGTGCCACGGCCTGGGGTCTCATCTGGGATGTGTGGCCATGTCTGGGGACCTCTGCGGTCACCACAAGAGGGGTGCCCCTGGCCGCCATGTCCACAGCACCCTGCAAGGGCCTGCATGCCGGGGGCCCTCTCCAAGCATCCGATGGAAGGTCAGTCCCAGCACGGATATGACACCGGCAGCCCGATAAAACACAGGGCTACGGTCAGACCTGAACTGCAGAGCGAAGGGCCCTGAACCACGGACGGGCAGCCCCGCCGCGCACGGGAAGCCTCACACTAGAAAACCGTTCTTGTCGCTCCCCCGCGAGCCCCATCCGGGCCCTGCCAGGCCTGCTTGGCTCCGGGTGGAGGTCGGCACCGCACTAGGGAGGGAGGCCCCCGTGGTCCCCTTGCCACCCTTCATGGGGCTGGTCGAGGGTGCCGACGCCGTAGCCCAACCCCCAGGAAGTGAGTCCAAGACGGGGCCCCTCAGGGGCCAGGTGCACGCCCACACAGGTGTGCACACACGGAAGCCAAAGGCAAGAGACGCGGACACGCGGGATGGGCGGCGTCTGCGGATCCTTCCGACTTTATACTTTTAGGCGCCGTCCAAGCTTCCCACGTGAACGCGGTGGGCACGCTGTGCTCCCCGCAGGGGCTCCGGGGTGGACGTGCGGCCGGCGCCAGACCCACCGTGCCCAGCCCAAGGACACGCGCCTCAGTCACACCTGGGGTCCCCCGGGGTCACGCTCCTCCCGGGCAGCCCCTCGGCACCCGTGGCCGTTACCTGCGGCGAACTCCTCGATGGTCATGAGCGGGAAGCGGATCAGGGCCAGAGCTTTGCCCAGCACCCTCCGCTTGTTCTCCGGCGTCACCTGCAGCTGCTGCCGCTGACACTCGGCCTCGGACCAGCGCACGACGGCGTTGAACAGACGCACCTCCCGGATGCCCAGCGTGTCGCGCTCCAGCACGGCCACCAGCGTGTCTGCAGCGACGGGCCGAGCCACAGCGACGCGTGAGCGCCAAGTTCTCGGGCCAGGGCCCGCGTGGGGGCCGGACGGAAGCCCCCTGGCCCCGTGGCAGACACCCCGGCTGCTGAGCCCTGGGCCCCTGACACACACGCCCCACGGCCCCGGGGGCCTCACCCAGGTCGATGTCGGTGAATCCCTCCGCGGTGATGGCGTCCGCGGTGTTCTTGTCGATGTTCTCCAAGCACAGGCTGGCCAGCTGCGGTTCGTCGAAGAGCCTGGCCTGGCGAGGGAGGGTGTGTCAACACCCAGGCCTCGACTGGACCCAAGGTGACGCCCTGCCCCGAGGCCTTGGTGCCCACAGACTACTGGTAACCACGGCCGGGGGCTGCTCCTCCAGGCCCCGCGGACGGTGGGACATGGCAGCGCTGCGCCTCTGGCCTCCATCAGCAGCCCCCACCCGGGGCGGGGAGCAGTTTCTGGTCCCTTCGAACCACAGAGCTGTTGGACGCGGCGACCCCTCCCCGACTGCCTCCTCTCTGCTCTGGCCTGGCTCGGACGGACGTGAGGCAGCCGGCAGCAGCCCCACACGCCGGCCAGCGCCCAGAGCCAGCGAGCTGGGTGCCGCCCTGACCTGGGAGAAGGCACCCCCACACACACTCCGCGCTACCCTGCCCCCGACGACCCATGTCCACGTGCTTCCCCGTCTCTGGGTCCCCGTGGCCCCGCTGACCGCCCCCCCCGATGCCCAACTGGCCACAACACCACAAGGCCTTTCTCAAGGGAACCCGAAAGCCTTTTTCCCCACGCCTGACCCCTGCAAAAGGGCATCAGAACGCAGGCGGAACCATGAGCCCCACCTGCCAACAGGCAGCTGGAAAGGCGGCCTAGAAAACGGGAGGGGATGGCGCCGGAGGTGGGGGCAGGGGGGCAAACTTCAAGGCTGCAAAACCACGGACAAACGCCCCTGCCGGCCCAGTCTGGGCGCCCGCGCCCCCTCACCCGGCCCCGCACCTGGGTCAGCAGCATGAATGCGTTGTCGGCCCGTAGGTTCTTCTTCAGGAACTCCACGCAGTGGGCCTCCAGCGCGGGCACCGCGTACTTCTTGGCGGTGTACAGCGTGGTCATGACCGTCTCAGGTCCGATCTGAACCTCATCTGAGTAGAGAAACCTGCGAAGGTGGACACGGGAGGCCCTGAGGCAGGGGCTGCCCAGCCTGACCCCAGGGGCGGACGGCTCCATTCGGACAGCCAGACCTGGCCAGCAGGACCCCTACCCCACCGTCCTGGCCCAAGGAACCTTCCAGACCAGCATCTGTTGACGTGCAGACACGACCCAGCAAAGGCCATTAAATGTGAACACCAGCGAGGGGCTAAACCACTCACCCCCCAACACAGGGACACATGTACACAGCAGGCCTGCCCCCTTCCCCAGGTGAGGGCACCAGGGCTGCGAGCTGCCAGCTGCCCATGGACTCAGAGGTCCCCACATTCAGGCCTGACTGCAAAGCTCAGTGAGTTTTGGGTAAATCACAGTCCCAGAGGGCTGGCCTGACTCACACTCTCCCACACCCTGAACACCTGCCACTGGCCAGGCTCTAAATGTGGGTCAGAAGTTGGGGATGATTTGAAACAAAGGTGAGGGCCTGGAAAAATTGGAGCCCCTGTGCAGGGCTGGTGCGTGGCAACAGGGGCGAACTCCCAGAGCACGCACCCTCTCCTGGTGCCGGAAGCCCCCAGGCACCCCCACCCCCAGCGTCTGGCAGATTAACCTGGTTTTGTTTCTGATTTCTTTAATGGACATCACTTTTAGTCTTTGAAATTAACAGTAAAATACACACGACAAAAAGTTCACCATCACAACCATCTCTGAGAGCACAGCTCAGGGCATAAAGCGCCCACAGTCGTGCAGCCGACCCCACCGTCCATCTCGAGCTTTCTATCTGCCTAAATGGAAGCTCTGTCCCCATGAAACACTCCCCACCCCCTCCCCCAGGCCCTGGCCCACCACCCAGTTTCTGTCTCTGTGGATGGGGCTCCCCTGGGGACCTCCTGGGAGGGGGACCAGGATCTGTCCGTGCGAGGGACACACGGGGCTGAGCGGGGAGGGCTGGCCAAGGCACCCCTGTGGCGTGTCAAGAGGGGAGACAGGTTAGCTCTAGTCTGTTATTTATGCTTCTTGTATTTTCTTAATTTTACGTGTGTGTGAGCCTGTGCTGTTTTATAATCGGAAGAGAAAAAAACGGCATTTAAAATTTTGTTTTAAGTGTTTGGGATAATCTTTATAAAGTCACCATTGACAATTTGCCCCAGCATTTCCAGAAGCGAGGGAATCACGCTGAGCAAAGCAGACTGGTGGGGGGGGGCTTCCTGAGAGCCAGCCTCTGGCCTCAGCTCTCTCTTCTGGTCAGAGTAACGTGGGCTATGATGTGGGTGAACCCTGAAACACAGGCTCACTGGAGAAGCCAGAGGCAGAAGGCCGCACGGTGCCCTTTCTGTGACATGTCCAGAGCAGGAATATCCAGACAGAATGTCGGGCTGTGGGTGCCGGGGGCCGAGGTCTGGGGATGACAGCTCATGGGGCTTTTTGGGGTGATGGAACACTGTGGAATCAGAGGTGATGGCCGCACAACACTGCGAATGCACCAAAATGCAGTTACTTGCAGTTTCAATGGGTAAATTGTGAAGTGTCTAAATTTCATCTTGATAAAAGGATCCAAAAATGAAAATGGGATGAGGACCTCAGAGTGCATCCCGCACTGCAGAGGAGAGTTCTAGAAATCTCCAGGAGGCCGGGGCCCGGGATGCTGTGTCACCAGGGGCCTCTGTCCTTTCCAGGGGGCCTCTAGTCTCCCAGCCTCAGGTCTGTGCACCCCCCCCACCCCACGTGAGGGACCCAGAAGGCTCACTTGAGCAACGCCAGGAAGGCGGCCGGCTCCACGTCAGGCAGCTCGATCTCCGTGGACGTGGTGGCCATGCCCCCGTTGAACATGGCATCGAAGACAGCGCTTCCCACAGCCAGCACGAACCTGGCATGTCGGAGAAGAGCCTGGTTACCCTCCATGAGCCTCTGCTCGTCCCCATCACCAGAGCCTGGGGCTGTCAAGGGCCCTGGGGATGTAGGAGTGTCCCCACTGGAGACCCTCTGCCAGCACCCCCAGGACACGCTGGCCCAGCGCATCCTGGAGGCAGATGCTTCCAGAAGGACAGCACTGAAGACCAAGAAAAAACAGGACGCCTGACGAGAGGGACCGCCCCCCGCGGCAGACTGGCTCACAGCCCCGCCAGACACTCACACACTCCCTCGCCCACTCACTGGCAGGGACATCTGAGCCGGGCTGCGCCCCGGGGAAGGGCTTTGAGGCCAAGGGCGTAGGGCGAGTATCAGGAGGCCGCGGCAGCAGGGAGGCCTGGGGTGCCGCCCAGGAGGCTGCACTGCTCAAGGCCCACCCGCCTGTGCTTCTTCAGCTAGAGGGGCGGGAGGACAAGTTGTGAGGTGCCCCCAGCCTTCCCTCCAGCTGGGAGGCCTCCAGACGGCTCGGTGGACCGGGGCTGGGGATTCGTGCGGGGTTCCACAGGGCCTGAGCTGAGGGTGGTGCAGAGATCTCTGCTGTGGTCCTCGGTCCCCGGGGCCCACCCTGCGGCGGCCCCCCCGAGGCCTCAGCCCTCAGCCTGCTGCAGAGCACCTGGTGCGCGAGGACCCTCCCCAACAGCCCTGCCCAGGGTCCCCGCCACTACGGGGGCAGGGCTCCGAGCTGCCACCTGCCACCCGCCACTCAGAAATGTCAGGACTCCGCAGGCACACCCCACTCCCCGGCCGCTGGCAGCTGCCTGGGGCCGTCTTCCTGAAGGCCCCGGAGAGCCTCCGGCTGGGCAGCCCTTACTCTGCAGGGAGGGGAACCCCACTCTCTCCCCTGCCCCACCTTCCCATCGGTGGACATGTGCCCCTGACCCTGCCAGGTCCCATCTGGGCCACAGTCCAGCCCAGGACTTGACTGCTCCCCAAGGGCCAGCCTGGAGCCAGAAGGTGAGGGGGAAACGAGGTATAGTGGCGTGAACAGCATCCCCAGCAGTCATGTCCCCCAGGAACGTCAGAACAGGACTTGGTGTGGAAACAGTCTCTGCAGATGGCATTAGTTCCTGTGAGGTCACACCAGAGTGGGCGGTCCCACCCGAGGACAGGTGTCCTTATAAAGAGGGAATTTGGACTGCATGATGACAGGGGCACAGGAGCCCAGGGCTGCCTGGGGTCCCCTGCGGCTGGACAGGTAGGGTGACCCCACCCTGGAGCCACAGGAGCACGGCCCTGCCCCACCTGGTTGGGGACCAGCCCTCTGGGTCCCGAGCGGAGAGAGGAGTCTCTGGTTTTGTCCGCCTGTCTGCAGTGCCGTTCCGGCCACCCCAGAACGTGCAGGCCCTGTTTAGCTGCCTTTCTCACCCGACCTCGGAGGCCCCACCACTTGCTTACCGCCCCAGGCCCCCTTGCCACAGTCCCACACACCTGCATAGATGAAGTGCCTTCCTGTGCAGCCTTTCCTTCCAGATTTAAATAAACCATCTGATCTCCTGAGGGGAAACGCCACCCACTGCCAGCATGTCCATGCAGGGCTACCGGCCGATCATGCCGCAGCAGTGCCCTGGGACACGGGGACAGCCCCAGGCCCCAGAGAGGCCGCCGGGTCTGAGGGGTCCTCCCCACCCCCACGGCTCCCCCAGCCCCTTGATCTCCCTCAGTCCTCCAGGGGCCTCCGGGTTCCGGCCTCCATGCCTGCCAGAGCCCAGCCCCTTGCCCGGCAGCCTCCCCCTTCCTGTGTCCTTTCCCTCCCTTCGCCCTCCTTCTCCAAGAACAGAAGGATTAGTGCAAATCAAAACCGCAGTGAGATGCCACTTGACCCCACAGGGACGGCTGGAATCAAAACTGCGCAGTGACGAGACTCGACGAGGATGTGCAGAAATCAGAACCAGTGCACAAAGGGCAGGGAGGTAAGACGTGCAGCTGCCTTGCAAAACAGCCTGGAGGCTCCACAGATAGTTAAACCTGGGGTTACCAGCAAGTCCACCCCGGGTGTGTACCTGGGCAACACGTCCACATGAAACCTGAGCATGTGTCCACAGCAGCCGAAAGGTGGAGCGGCCCACATGCACTTCACACAACATGTCTATCCACACGCAGAGCATCGCTCAGCCATGGGGAGGAGCAGAGCCCTGGCCCCTGCTACAGACAGCATGGAGGGACCTCGAGGACACGGTGCTCAGGGACACAAGCCAGACAGAAGGACAGACCCTGGCTGATCCCCCTCCCAGGAGGTCCCTGGAGGAGCCACCTCCACACAAAGTGGATGGTGGGGCCAGGGGCTGGGGGCTAGTTGTATGGGGACAGTTTTGGTTTGGGAAGGTGGAAAGTTCTGGAGATGGAAGTTGGGGATGACTGCACATGTGAATGTCCTTAATGCCATGAGCTGTATATTTAAACATGGTAAGATGGTGAATTTGTTACGTGTATTTTACCACAATTAAAAACATTAAAATTTAAACAAAAAATAAAAATAAAAACCAGCCTAGCACCCCGAGTGGGGCAGGGGAAAAAAAGGCCAGGTAAGTAGCTTTGGAAAACAGGTGAAAGGCCGAAGGAATGATGCACAAATACTCAGCGCACAGTAAACTTATTTTTTGCAGGAGAGGGGTTAGCCGCTGAGACTGCTTTGTGTCTGTTCTAGGACGGCACAACTAAGTAAGGGTGCTGTGGAGGGGAGTCGGGTTCTCGTCCTGCAGGGGGTGGGGGGGGTGGGCAGCATGAATTCTGGTGACCTGGACCCTCAGGCATCAAGGTGACCTGGTGGCTTTCAGGTGGGTGGGTGGAGAGAGGCAGAAGTGTGTGCAGGCATGTGAGTGTGAAGGAAGTAAATCCCAGCTGTGTCTGCTAAGAAGAACACCCTACAGCACTGAGCACCCTCAGTGCCCGGATCTTGGTGTCTAAAACCCAGTAGCCCCTAAAAGCAACAAGACACCTTGGAGAAAAGGCTGATTCCAGGGCCAGTGCAGAGAAAGGACAAGATGAGGCTGGAGTATCTTGTGGGGCCGGAACATCGGGAAATGCTCCAGACCTCACTGGGGAACGTTGAAAGGACACGGGTGCCAAACCAAGGACTCCTAAATCCAGGACAACATGAGTAAGGAAACAATGTGCATACCGGGAGATAACCCACAGGGCAAGATAAACCTCCACAAGTCCAAGATGATACAAATATGTACCTGGACGCCGGATGAATAAGGGAGAAGGGACAGCTCTTCCTTTCAGAAACCCAGATTATAAACACAGGCGTTACAGAAACAGAAAATCACCACAGGGCAAATGCCAGAGCAGTAACTGTTTCTGGCAAGGATGAGCACCCCAGAAGCTACCGTCAGTTGGCAGAAGGAGGAGGAGAACCGACATGTCTGTGCAGAGTAGCCCTCAGGAAGAGTTATTTACAAAGGGGACAGGGTGACATTGCAGTGGAGAAACTCGCAGACACCAGCTCACCACGTGATCATGGCTCGCATCACCGGAGACAGGACAGATGGGTTTGGTGGGCCCCCTGATACGATGCCCTGAGGACGCACATCGCCGCTTTCCCACCAGAGGTACAACGCAGTGACATACATGGCAGCCTGGGAACAGACAGACCCTGCCAGAAGACGAACGGGAGCTGGAGTGGCCACGTTAATCAGAAAAAAACCCAGACATTAAGACAAGGACTATTACTAGAAAAGGGACTTTTCATGTGAACAGAGAGGATGAGAACAGCAGGGATGGGTAACAATTATAAACGAATACATACCTAGCAAGAATCCCAAAATACACAAAGTAGACACTGAGAGTTAATAAGAGGAAGAGACAATTCAGCAAATAGTGGGAGGTTTCCACACTCCCTCTCAATAATTGCTACAACAACCAGACAGAAAATCAGCAAGGAGACAGAAGACTGAACGACAGCAACAGCCAAGTGGACCACACGGGACTTCACAGACCCCTCAGCCCCCAGTGGCCGAGCGCACGGAACATTCCCCAGGACAGACCGCGGGCAAGGTCATAGGCACTTCAAAGTACCAAAAGCAGTCAGAGCGTGCTCTCCAAACACATAGGAATTTAGTTATAAACCAACAACAGACAGATATCTGCGAAATCCCCACGTTTTAAAATTAAACAACACACCTCTAAGTGACCCACGGGTCAAAGGAGGAGCACGAGGAAAAGTGGAGTCTTTACTGGAATGAAAATTCTGAAAACCCAACACATCAAAACACAGGGGACGCAGCTGAAACAGGGCTTAGAGCTCAGCATCGCCAAGCTGTTCAATACAGGCCTAAAACCCACAGGGTAAGTAAGCTCCCATCTCAAGAATCTAGGAACTGAAGAGCAAATCAAACCTGAAGAAAGGAGGAAATGATAAAGGGGAGCATTGGAATTAATGAAACTGGGAATGGAAAACGGGAAAATCGGTGCAGCTAAAATTGCTAAAATTCAAGAATGCAGGAGCCCAGTTTCAAAAAGACAGATGCACCCCTATGTTTATCGCAGCACTATTTACAATAGCCAAGAAATGGAAGCAACCTAAGTGCCCATCAGTAGATGAATGGATAAAGAAGAGGTGGTACATATACACAATGGAATATTATTCAGCCATAAGAAGAAAACAAATCCTACCATTTGCAACACCATGGATGGAGCTAGAGGGTATTATGCTCAGCGAAATAAGCCAGGCAGAGAAAGACAAGTATCAAATGATTTCACTCATCTGTGGAGCATAAGAACAAAGAAAAAACTGAAGGAACAAAACAGCAGCAGACTCACAGAACCCAAGAACGGACTAATAGTTACCAAAGGGAAAGGGACTGGGGAGGATGGGTGGGAAGGGAGGGAGAAGGGGAATAAGGGGTATTACAATTAGCAGACATAGTGTAAGGGGTGGAAGGGGAAGGCAGTATAACACAGAGAAGACAAGTAGTGACTCTATAGCATCTCACTACACTGATGGACAGTGACTGTAATGGGGTGTGGGGGGGGGACTTGATAATGGGGGGAGTCTAGTAACCACAACGTTGCTCATGTAACTGTAGATTAATGACACTGAAATAAAAAATAAATAAATACATAAAATTGCTAAAATTGTATCTAGTAGACTAACCAAAAGGAGCAGAGATGCAAGTTACCCAAATCAGGAATGGAAGGAAGACCACCAGTACAGACCCTAGAGATCCTGCGATGATACATGGACTGCCAAACAACCGTATGCCAGCAAATTCAGACCATTTCAATGAAACAGACTCCTTCTCAGAGAGACACACACTGCCCAACCTGACTCGTGAAGAATGAGAAATCCAAACAAGCATAAAACAAGTACAGTATGTGAACGAGGAATTGAAAACCTTCCTTCAGAAGAAAGCCCATTCTCAGATGGCTTCATGGGGGATTTCCACCAAACATCTCAGAAGCAATACCAACCCTATGCAGAAAACAGAGGAGGGACATGCCCCAGCTCCTGGGAGGCCAAAGGCACACGGAACCCTCCAGCACTGCTGGGGGCAGTGTGGAACGGTGCAGCCGCTTTGGAAAGCACTATGGCAGTCCCTCAAAATGTCAACTGTTAGAGTCACCCTGTCATTCCAACATTCCACCTCTACGGATCGATCCAAGAGAAAAAGGAACTGGCGACTACATGCAGATTTGCACACAGCATTTTTCGTAACAGTGAAAACTGGAACTAGCCCATATCCCTATCAACCGGCGGTTCATCGGCACGATGGAGTTTCGCGGTAATGCGAATTACCTCAGCAATGAAAAGAAATGAACTCGGATGCACACACACCTGCATGGACGGGCCCCTGAGACTACAGCCAACGAAGGCAGCTGCAGCGACACATCCTATCCGAATCATGTCAAGTCTAACAGCAGCGAAGAGCGCGAGCCGGCAGATCAGGCACTGCGTGGGGCTCAGGGTGAAAGGAGGGACGATGGGAAACGGGCTAGAGGGAGCCTTCTGGGGTGATGGATGGGCTCTGACACCAATTATGGGGCTGTCGCACAACGGTATGCACCTTTTTGGGGCTCCCATTCAACCTGCTACACCAGTGCCATGGGCTTGGGGGCAGAACATGCCAAGGTGAGGTCATAGCCATCAGGGGCCCCCTGGGGCCTCAGGACATCACACTGAGGCTGACCTGAACCCAAAGGCTGAAAAGGAAAAGTAAAGTGTCCTATGAGGGAGGCCCACAACGCAGAGCGCTGAAGCTGGGGCCACAGGGCAAGAAAACAGACATCAGCCTGGCACCAAAAGTGACAGGCCCATGGGGATGGGGTGGCCAGTCTGACACTGAACATGAGCGTGGTGGCAGGACACCCACACCCCGACCCAGAGAGGCCTGCCTCCCAGACACCATTTGCAGAGTGCTTCTCACCCTAGGCGCTCCCGTCTGCACACTTTCCCATCATTCCCAGCCCCCGCCCCCCGCTCACTGCAGGCAGACCCGACCCACACTGCCATCTTGGCCCCTCCAAAGCACTATGTCCCCCCCACACGTGTCCTCCCCTGGGACGCTGGAGCCAGGAGCCTGGAGGAACCCCAGCTGCAAACCCCTACCGGCCCGCATCTTACGAGCCGCCCCCTCACCACACCAAGGAGACAGGCCTCCCATTTCTGCTTTTCCCCAAGTACCCGGCACCTCCCGTCTGCGGCCCGGCGGATGGGGTCACTCTGGCCGTGGCACCTGTCTCCAGCCGCCCCCTCCCTGAGCCAGGAGCCCTGTGCTCGCCTCTGCACTGTGGCCCCGGTAGGCAGGGCCCCTCTCTGCTTCCC
>JAVSCE010014722.1:0-16901 GCA_032199065.1 Smutsia gigantea | reverse complement strand
GAGAATCGGGGTTATTTCTTCTCTATATGTCTAGTAGAATTCAGAGGAATCCACCAGGGCCCAGGGGTTTTGTTCTGCAGTTTTTTATCACTAATTCACTTCGTCACTGGTGATTGGTCTGCTAGTTTTTCTGTTTCTGCTTGATCAGTCTGGAGGTTGTATTTTCAAGAAGTTGTCCATTTCTTCTATGTTTTCCAGCTTGTTAGCATATAGATTCTCATAATATTTCTTATGATTCTTTGTATTTCTGTGGGGTCCGTCGATTTTTCCTTTCATTTGATTGTGTTTATGTATTCTTCTCTTAATGAGTCTGGCTAGGGGTTTATCTATTTTGTTTATTTTTTCAAAGAAACAGCTCTTGGTTTTATTGATTTTTTCTATTGTTTTATTCTTCTCAATTTTATTTATTTCTTCTCTAATCTTTATTATGTCCCTCCTTCTGGTTACTTTGGGCCTCATTTGTTCTTCTTTTTCCACTTTCAGTAATTGTGTCTTTAGACTATTCATTTGGGAATGTTCGTCCTTCTTTAAATAGGCCTGGATTGCAATATACTTTCCTCTTAGAACTGCCTTTGCTGTGTCCCACAGAAGTTGTGGCTTTGTGTTGTTGTTGTCATTAGTCTCCATATATTCTTTGATTTGGTCGTTAACCCATTGATTAATTAGGAGAGTGTTGTTAAGTCTCCATGTATTTGTGAGCCTTTTTGATTTCTTTCTAAAATTTATTTCTAGTTTTATACCTTGGTGATCTGAGAAGTTGGAAGTTGGTTGGTAAGATTTCAATATTTTTGAAATTACTGAGGTTCTTTTTGTGGCCTAGTACGTGGTCTATTCTGCAAAATGTTCCATGTGCACTTGAGAAGAATGTGTATCCTGTTGCTTTTGGGTGTAGAGTTCTGTAGATGTCTGTTAGGTCCATCTATTCTAGTGTGTTGTTCACTGCCTCTGTGTCTTTACTTATTTTCTGTCTGGTTGATCTGTCCTCTAGAGTGAGTGGTGTGTTGAAGTCTCCTAAGATGAATGCATTGCTGTGTATTTCCTCCTTTAATTCTGTTAGTATTTGTCTCACATATGCTGGCGCTCCTGTGTTGGGTGCATATGTATTTATAATGGTTATATCTTCTTGTTGGACTGACCCCTTTATCATTATGTAATGTCCTTCTTTATCTTTTGCTACTTTCTTCGTTTTGAAGTCTATTTTGTCTGATACAAGTACTGCAACACCTGCTTTTTTCTCTTTGTTGTTTGCATGAAATATCTTTTTCCATCCCTTCACTTTTAGTCTGTGTATATCTTTGGATTTGAGGTGAGTTTCTTGTAGGCAGCATATAGATGGGTCTTGCTTTTTCACTCATTCTGTCACTCTGTGTCTTTTGATTGGTGCATCCAGTCCATTTACATTTAGGGTGATTATTGATAGGTATGTACTTATCGCCACTGCCGGCTTCAGACTCGTGGTCACCAAGGGTTCAAGGGTTGCCTCTCCACCATCTAACAATCCAACTCAACTTTCTTGTTAAGTCATTGCAAACACAGTCTGATGTCTCTTCCTTCCTCTCCCTTCCTATTCCTCCTCCTCCACTCTCTCCACAATAGGCGTTTTATTCTTTGCCTTTAGTCGGTACCTGGACAGTCTGCTCTCTTTGCCACGATCTTTTTTTTCTCTGGTGACATCTTTCCAACCTTAGGTGTGCTTCCATCTAGAGCAGTCCATTCAAGATATCCTGTAGTGGTGGTCCATGAGAGGCAAACTCTCTCAACCTTCGTCTATCTGGAAATTGTCCAATCCCTCCATCATATTTAAATGATAATCGTGCTGGATACAATACTCTTGGTCCGAGGCCCCTCCGCTTCACCACGTTAAATATATCATGCCATTCTCTTCTGGCCTGCAAGGCCTCCGCCAAGAAGTCCGATGATAGTCCGATGGGTCCTCCCCCGTAGGTGATCCTTTCTCTCTCCCTAACCGCCTTCAATACCCTGTCCCTATCCCTGATCCCTGCCATCCCAATCACCATGTGTCTTGGTGTTGTCCTCCCCGGGTCCCCCGTGCCGGGAGATCTATGAGCCTCGGTGGACTGCAAGACTACTTCCCTCCCCAGCGAGGGAAAGCCTTCAGCAATCATGTCTTCAAAGACACCCTCCATCCCTCTCCCTCTCTCCTCTTCCTCCGGTACTCCCACAATGCGAACACTGCTCCGCCTGGTCTGGTCACACAGTTCTCCCAATATTCTTTCATTCCTAGAAATCCCCCCATCTCTCTCCGCCCCAGCTGCTCTGTACTCCCGTTCTCTGCTCTCCATTCCATCAACAGTCCCTCGCATCTCATCCATTCTGCTGTTAAGCCCGTCGATCGCTTGTCTGATTTCTGTATTGTCTTTCCTCAGTTCCCTCACTTCCTCCCTCAGCTCTTGCACATTTCTCTGTAGGTCCATCAGCATGGTTATGACTTTTATTCTAAATTCTTTTTCAGGGAGGCTGTGCATTTCCATCCCTTCAGACTCCCTCTCTGGGGTTGTCTGGTTGATTTTGGTCTGAACCATATTCCTCTGTCTTTTCATGGCTGTATAATTTGGTCACTGATAGTTGCCACGTATGTCAGCTGGGCTCTTTAAGACTTTAAAAAGAGAAGAAAAAAAAAAGAAAAAAAAGAAAGAAAAGAAAAAACAAAAACAAAACAAAAAACAAAACAAAACAAAAATACAAAAAAAAATGTCCACCGGACGTAGATTCTGTGGGAATGCTCTAGGTGGCGCTATTGCCCCACTATTCCACAGCTGTGACTGTGCCGCTCCGCAGGGCTCTTTATCGCTCTGGCAGGGGTGGGAACGAATAGGAGGCTGTTGATCTCAGTGAGAAGTGTTAAGTATGGCTACGCTTCCTCAGTCGCCAGCTAAGGCGTCTGAAACTCCCCAGGACTCCCAGCCTGCTGGGCTGAGTGTGCTGGGGCGATCCGGCTCCTCCGCTGGGCTCCTGTCTCTTTAAGACCGCTGAAGAAAGCGCACACTTTTTTTTTTTCCTTCCCGGGAGCCGGCTGCAAGCACCCTGGCGCGTTCCCCGCTCAGATCCTGCCCCTCTGTCTCTCCAATCTCCGCTGCACTGCGCAATGTGGGTCAGCGCTCCCCGCGCAGATCACCGGGGCTGGCTACTTCGCGGGGTGTGCTTCCACTCCCTCCCGGCTCTGAATCCTCTCCTCCCGCCGGTGCGCTGCGGTGGGGGAGGGCTCGGGTCCCGCCGGGTCGCGGCTCCGTATCTTACCCGCCTCTTGGGGTGCCGAGTCCTCTCGGGTGTAGCTGCACGCTGTGCGCTTTCCTGTGTATTCTCGTCTCTCTTTTAGGAATAGATGTATTTTCTGTGTTTTCGTAGATAAATATAGTGTTGCGAGGAGATTTCTGCCGCCCTGCTCACACCGCCATCTTCCCGGAAGTCTCTATTCCATTTTTTTGAGATCAAAATTTTTCTAAGGGTAAAAAAACAGCCTCAACCATTATTACAGAACATTGAATGGCTTGAGAAATTACCTTTTGCTGCTGCAAACTTGATAATCCTTCTTAATGAATTTTAAATAAAATTATAAGGCAAAATACTGCTTACATGCAAAACTTATATTGCAGTAAAGCTTAAAATATTTTGATGACAACTAAAGCTGTTGAAATCACATGTAATGTCAAACTGCTTTATACACTATTTGTTCAGTCAAAAGTTAAAATAAGAAGTGAGGTTCTCCACTTCCACACAAATTTGCAACAGGTATGTTTTCTGAGATACAGTTTCAGCAATAATTTTTTTTAACCCTGAGCCCAGTACAATATAAATGTACATATTTTAAAATCCATTTAACTGTCCAATTGAGGGGATTCCACCTAACCTTCAATTTTAAGTGATTAATCTATACTACATGACATGCTAAAACACAAATATCAAGAATCTAACAATGTTATAAATGTCTTCCAAGCGATAAATATCCCAATTTAAAACCATATGCTCATGGACTGATGTGTGTATTTGTACCAATCTGTGTAAAAAGACATTTCAAAGAGGAAATATGATTAGAGGTCAACATTAACAGTGAACATTTGCGATAAATGTTAATAATAAACAATACTTTGAACCCCAATTCAGCAAAGTATTATCTGAACCCCAACATTAATTCCATTCTTTTTCTCATTAGACCTGCATTACAAAAAAATAGTTATACTTGTTTACATTTTTAATTTTGTCAATAAAGATCTGTGGAAATTTGTTTCCTTTCTTATAAAAATAACCACATAATGTCCTTGATTTTCCCTTTTGGCCTGCAAAGTCTAAAATATCTGCTATGTGTCTCTTCACAGTAAAAGTATGTCTATCTCTGAACTATGCAGTTCCCCTGAACCATATAATTACTCACAAAACAAAAATAAATGATCGTTAAAAGACAGTATAGTATGTAACAGAAATATAATCTGATGGTATAGATATAGTACAGATATAAAGTGACGAAGGAATGAAGATAGCATATGCACAACAATTTATGCTATTGTTCTCGGTAATCCTATTGGTAATGGTAATATCAGCATTGCTATTGAAACTATTGTATAATGTCGGATAAAACAAGTAATTAATAATGAGGATATTTTAATTCATTATCTCCCTGTATCCTTGAGAACCAAAACTTTTGATATGGAAAAAAGGAGATATAGATGTTAGTATAGAAGAGATTAAGTTTCTAAAAAAGTGTGTGTGAGGGTATGTGTAGATATATAGATATATCACCCTATGTCCTAGACATATGGTAACTCATAGCAATGAGCATCCACAATGCCCAGATTATATTCTCAAATGCCATTTCCCACTAAAACCAGGGTTTTTTGGAGAAACCAGCTGATTACAAATCTGGAACAATAAATGTAACAGATAAGCCTGGAACACTTGATTAAACCAGATAGCAGGGATGCTACAAAGACTACCTGCAATTGATTAAAACTCATCAAATGTGTTTGAATCCATGAGTTCACAGTGATATTTCTTAAAATAGCTGGTTCTAAGATAATAGGGAACTATTTGCTATCTTGAAAAGTGATAAAGGCAAAAAAATCAAGCATGTATCCTACATCTCCTGTGTGAACTGTATCTCTGGTTAACTAAATAGGAGACAAGGAGAAGTATCTCTTTACAAAAGTATTCCAACTAACAAATGAAAAAGAAATAACAGAAGATCACTATTTTGCAACCACCAATAATTAAATAGACCTGAGCACTGAGCCAAACTGCTAACATCATAAAGAAAGCCAGTAACATAACTCCTGGTGAAGGAACACAAATAACACTGCCTGGCCTGTAGTAATGCCAAAGGAAATGAACCAGAATCCAACCAAGCCTCTGAATCCAGCTACAAATTTACAATAAATACAGAGGATGAAGGAACATGCTGAATCACAACATGAGTGTGCAATTAGTAAAATTCAGATTTTCTCCAGGGTTCCTCAATAGAAAAACTATAAGAAAAAGAAAAAGATAAACTGAAGGTTTAATGAAGATTGAGAGACTTAAAAGATACCAATTTTTTTTAAAACGGGTAACACTACAGTGTCTAGGAATGCACATTTGGTGATGAAACTATAAACAGTAAGAAAACTGATTACCAAAAGAGTCAGAACAGTGGTTATTTGAGGGGAGGGGGGGGTTAAGGGAATTAAAACTGAAATGAGACATGTGGAGGAATTCTGGGATGGCTGAAAAGTATTTCTTAACCTGAGTGGTGTGGTTTACATGGATATTTGCCTTATTAAAAGAAAAAAGTATGTGAGTGAGATTTTTCTGTTTATTTTACAATACAAAGATTAAAATTATAACTATGAAAAACAATACTACTCCCTTAAAGGCTTTTGAGCCATGTGGAACTGAAATATATAACATCAATAGCAAAAAAGGCAAGGGAAGGTGGGACAGAGTCCAACTGTTACCTGGCTCTTGAATTTTTTGGGAGACAGCTATATACTCACCACTACATGACCAGCCAACACTACACTGCTCTTGCATCTTTTGAAAACCACTAACTTAAACTGTAGTGAGTTAAGAATGCAGATTAGAACATGTAGGGCAATGGTGCTTAGGGTGATTCTGCCCCCCAGGGGACATTTGGCAATGCCCGAAGACATTTTCAGTTGTCAAATTTGGGAGAGAAGGCGGTTACTACTGGTATATAGTGGGTAGTGATTAGAGATGCTGCTAAACATCCTACTACACACAGGACAGCCCCGTCGACAGCCCAGTGAAAGATTAGCAGGGCCTAAAAGTCAACAGTACAATAAGTTGAGACGCTCTGATCTAGGGTAACCACTAGAAACAATTGTAAGAACATCTAACAAACAGAGAAGTAAAAATGGAACAGTTTTTTACTTAAATGAAGTTGAAAAACAGGCAAAACTAAAGTCTGGTTAGTCCTCAATTTTAAGAACTATTAAAAAAAACTATTATTCAGCTAACCAGATTACCAGACATCTGGATAAAGTCTTTAACATGAAACAACACAACTTGGAAGAAAAAGTCTATGACAGAAAAAGTAAACTCAAATACATATGCAGTCTTCAGAGAGTTAAGACGAAACAGTGCAACCATAACTCAAAATCATGATGTTATTTGTAAAAATCAGATTATGAAGACAAAATGCAAAAATTGAACAGAATAAGGACACACACCTAATTAGACTCCTAAATACCAGTATCTGCCCAAGAGAAATAAACAAATGTCCACTGAAAGACTTAGCAAGAATATTCATTAACAGCTTTATTCAGAGTAGCCAAAAACTGGAAACAATCTAAACGTCTATCAAATAGAGGAATGAATAAACAAATGAGGTATATTGATACAACGTAATGCTACTCATCAAAAGGAACAAACTGCTATGGATGTAATATATGTAACTTTTGAAAAAATGTTGAGCAAAAGAACCCAAACCCAAGAATACAAATTGTCTGACTTCATTTATGTGAAGCTCTGGAACAGGCAAAACTAAGGCCTATAAGTGATAGAAAATTTTGCCTGGGATGGTGCTGAGGGAAATGATTGTAAAAGAGTATGAGAAGCTCAGAGATTCAAGATTCCAGTGTGAGAGGTGAGACAGAGAATTCCTCCCAAAACCATATATACTGTGAAAATATAGTTAATACAACTAGCCCTAAAAAGCAACAGGAAAGAAGGCTGCACCAGACTGCATACAGACCTCACGAACACAGCAGACCTCACGAAACAGGGTAACATATGAAAGCCTTGATCTGGCAGGACCTGAGCCCTTCCGCCACCCCAGCTCAATGGTGGGAGGAAGAGAAACGGAGCGGGGAGGAGGTGGAAGCCTAGAACTACAGAACACCCAGGCCTGGAGGTCTGCTTTGGACCACAGACCTACACTGTGTGGTGCTCTGGAGGCTGCTGGGGTTGGGGAGCTGGGCCAGGCGGAGTGCCTAAGAGACTGAGATTCCGGCCATTTGTGGAGAACAGCGATGCACACATGGCCACTCTGGACAAAGGAAAGGCAGGTGGTCTGAGAGGCTTCCTAGCAGTGAGAGGGCTGCTGAAGGGGCAGGGTTTGCAGAGAGCTTGCTACGGGATAGAAGGGATAGGTGGACAAGGTTGTCTGGGCGCACTCTGCACAGCGGGTTGGGAACTTTGAGGAGCTTCAGGTGCCCCATTCCCCTGGCTGCCTCCACAGCTCTGAGGCCCCCCACTGTGACACGTAGTCTGCTGCACCTTACTCGTGGCCTGCTGGCACCTGCTCACAAACGGTGAGTTACTGCGCTGGCATAAGACTAGCTGGAGGCCCTGCCTACAACAGGTAGAGACACTAAGCACAGAGGCTTACACCTCTGTGCTCAGCACACTGGCTCTGATACTGGAGACAGGCACTGCAGTCAGGAATCAGGAAACACCTCGATCCTGCTCCAAGGCACCAGCGACACTCCCCTACGACCTCCAACCTCACTCTATGGGCTGGGCAGCTCCAGAGACTAGAGCTTCTGGGCACTAGAGGGAACCACATAGAATTATGAAACGTCAAAGGAACCTGTTTCAGACCAAAATATCACAAACCCCAGAAAAAGGACCAAATAAAATATGACCTCACCAATCTTCCTGAGAGTTTAAAATAAAAATCATAAAAATGCTCATGGAGGTACAGAAAAATATTCAAGAACTCAGGGAAGAATTTAAGACAGAGATTCAATCATTAAGAAATTCCATATGTGAAATGAAACATACAATGGAGGGATTTAAAGGAGATTAGACATAGTAGAAGAGACAGTAAAGGAGATACAAATTAGAGAAGAGGAATACGAAGAAGCTGAGCACAGAGAGAAAAAAGAATCTCTAAGAACGAAAGAATATTAAAAGAACTGTGTGACCAATGGAAATGGAACAATATCCCCGTTACAGGGTTACCAGAAGAAGAAAAGGGAGAAAAAGGGATAGAAAGTGTTATTGAGAGAAAAAGATGGAAGATGGCGGCGTGAGCAGGGCGGCAGAAATTTCCTCCCAAAACCATGTGTATTAATGAAAATACAACAAATACAACTATTCCTAAAAAAGAGACCAGAAGATACAGGACAGCACACAGCCGGCATCTACACCTGACAGGACTCGGCACCCCGCGAGGCGAGTAAGATACAAAGCCACAACCGGGCAGGACCTGAGCACTCCCACACACCACCGGCGGGAGGAGAGGATTCAGAGCCGGGAGGGAGTGGAAGTACAGGCACACGAAATAACCAGCCTTGGTGATCGGCGACGCGAGCACTGACACATATCGCGTGGTATATTGGAGAATGGAGAGAGGGTGCAGGACCTGAACTTGGTAACACACTGGGTCCTCGCAGCCGGCTCCCGGGACAAAAGAAAAGTGTGCACTTTTTTTTTAGCGGTCTTAAACAGACAAGGGCCCAGGATCGCCCAACACACTCAGCCCAGCAGGCTGGGAGTCCTGGGGAATTACGGACCCCTTGACAGGCGACTGTGAAAGAGTAGCCGCACTCAGACTTGCCACAGAGATCAAGAGCCTCCCATTCGACCCGCCCCAGCCAGGGCTACAAAGGGTCCTATGGAGCAGCGCACCGCAGCTGTGGAACAGTGGAGCAACAGCTCCACCTACAGCATCCCCACAGATTCTACTCTAGGTGGGCGATTTTTTTAGTTTTTTAGTTTTTTTTTTCCTTTCTTCTTTCATTTTCTTTTTAAAAGTCTTAAAGAGCCCAGCGGACATACGTGGCACCTACCAGGGACCACTCCTATCAACATGAAAAGACAGAGGAATATGGTACACACCAAGCTCACCCAGACCGACACAACTCTTGAGAGGGAACCTGAAGGGATGGAAATGCACAGTCTTCCTGAAAAAGAATTCAGAATAAAAGTCATAACCATGATGACGGACCTACAGAGAAACATGCAAGAGCTGAGGGAGTAAGTGAGGGAAGTCAGGAAAGTCAATGCAGAAATGAGACAAGCCATCGACGGGCTTAGCAGCAGACTGGATGAGATGCAAGAGACTGTAAATGCAATAGAAATCAGAGAACAGGAACACAGAGAAGCTGAGGCAGAGAGAGATAAAAGGATCTCTAGGAATGAAAGAATATTAAGAGAACTGTGTGACCAATCCAAATGAAACAATATTCGCATTATTGGAGTACCAGAGGAAGAAGAGAGAGGAAAGGGGATAGAAAGTGTCTTTGAAGAAATAACTGCTGAAAACTTACCCATGTTGGGGAAGGAAATAGTCTCTCAGGCCATGGAACTGCACAGATCTCCCAACACAAGGGACCCAAGGAAGACAACACCAAGACACATAATAATTAAGATGGCAAAGATCAAAGATAAGGACAGAGTATTAAAGGCAGCTAGAGAGAAAAAAAGATCACCTACACAGGAAAACACATCAGACTATCATCAGACCTCTCAACAGAAACCTTACAGGCCAGAAGAGAATGGCATGATATATTAAACGTAATGAAACATAAGGGCCTCGAACCAAGAATATTGTATCAGGCACGATTAACATTTAAATATGACGGAGGGATTAAACAATTTCCAGACAAGCGAAAGTTGACAGAGTTTGCCTCTCATAAACCACCTCTATAGGATATCATAAACGGACTGCTCTAGAAGGAAGCACTCTTAAGGCTAAAAAGAAGTTACCAGAGAAAATAAAATCATACCAAAGAAAGCAGGCCATCAAATACTAACTAAAGGCAACAATAAAACACCTAGTATAGAAAGAATGAACGGAGAAGAATAAGAAGGGAGAGAAATAAAGAAACATCAGACGGTGTTTACAAAAACTTAACAAGAAAGTTAAGTTAGATTGCTAGATAGTAAAGAAGCAACCCTTGAACCTTTGGTAACCACGAATCTAAAGCAAGCAATGGCAATAAGTACATATCTATCAATAATCACCCTAAATGTAAATGGACTGAATGCACCAATCAAAAGACAAAGAATAACAGAATGGATAAAAAGCAAGACCCATCTATAGGCTGCTTACAAGAGATTTACCTCAAAACCAAAGATATACACAGACTAAAAGTGAAGGGATGGAAAAAGATATTTCATGCAAAAAACAAGGAGAAAAAAGCAGGTGTTGCAGTACTTGTATCAGAAAAAATAGACTTGAAAACGAAGAAAATAGCAAAAGATAAAGAAGGACATTACATAATGATAAAGGGGTCAGTCCAACAAGAAGATATAACCATTATAAATATGTGTGCACCCAACACAGGAGCAGCAGCATATGTGAAAAAAAGACTAACAGAATTAAAGGAGGAAATGGAAAGCAATGCATTCATTTTAGGAGACTTCAACACACCACTCACTCCAGAGGACAGATCAACCAGACAGAATATAAGTAAAGACACAGAGGCACTGAACAACACACTAGAACAGATGGACCTAACAGACATCTACAGAACTCTACACCCAAAAGCAACAGGTTACACATTCTTCTCAAGTGCACATGGAACGTTTTCCAGAATAGACCACATGCTAGGCCACAAAAAGAACCTCAATAAATTCAAAAATATTGAAATTCTACCAACCAACTTCTCAGATCACAAAAGTATAAAACTAGAAATAAATTTTAGAAAGAAATCAAAAAGGCTCACAAATACATGTAGACTTAACAACATTCTCCTAATTAATCAATGGGTTAATGACCAAATCAAAACAGAAATCAAAGAATATATGGAAACTAATGACGACAACAACACAAAGCCACAACCTCTGTGGGACACAGCAAAGGCAGTTCTAGGAGGAAAGTAAATTACAATCCAGGCCTATTTAAAGAAGGAAGAACATTACCAAATGAATACTCTAAAGACACAATTACTGAAATTGGAAAAAGAAGAAATATGAGGCCCAAAGTCACCAGAAGGAGGGACATAATAAAGATCAGAGAAGAAAGAAATAAAATTGAGAAGAATAAAACAATAGAAAAAAATCAATGAAACCAAGAGCTGGTTCTCTGAAAAAAGAAACAAAATAGATAAACCCCTAGCCAGAGTCATTAAGACAAAAAGAGATTCTACACACATAAACAGAATCAGATATTAGAAAAGAAAAATAACGACGGACGGCACAGAAATACAAAGAATCATAAGAGAATATTATGAGAATCTATATGCTAACAAGCTGGAAAACATAGAAGAAATGGACAACTTCTTAGAAAAATACAACCTTCCAAGACTGACCAAGCAAGAAACAGAAAAACTAAACAAACCAATCACCAGCAATGAAATTGAATCAGTAATCAAAAAACTACCCAAGAACAAAACCCCTGGACCTGAGGGATTCACCTCTGAATTCTACCAGACATATAGAGAAGAAATAACACCCATTCTCCTTAAAGTTTTCCAAGAAATAGAAGAGGAGGGAATACTTCCAAACCCATTCTATGAAGCCAGCATCACTCTAATAGCAAAACTGGCAAAGACCTCACCAAAAAACAAAATTACAGACCAATATCCCTGATGAACGTAGATGCAAAAATACTCAACAAAATATTACCAAACCAAATTCAAAAATACATCAAGAGGATCTCATACACCACGATCAAGTGGGATTCATCCCAGGGATGCAAGGATGGTACAACATTCGAAAATCCATCAACATCATCCACCACATCAACAAAAAGAAGAACAAAAACCACAAGATCATCTCCATAGATGCTGAAAAAGCATTTGACAAAATTCAGCATCCATTCCTGATTAAAACTCTCAACAAAATGGGTATAGACAGCAAGTACCTCAACATCATAAAGGCTATATGTGACAAACCCACAGCTAACATCATACTTAACGGCGAGAAGCTAAAAGCTTTTCATCTAAGATCGGGAACAAGACAGGGATGCCCACTCTCTCCACTGTTATTCCACATACTACTGGAGGTCCTAGCCATGGCAATCAGACAAAACAAAGACATACAAGGCATCCAGATTGGTAAAGAAGAAGTCAAATTGTCACTATTTGCAGATGACATGATATTGTACATAAAAAAACCCTAAAGACTGCACTCCAAAACTACTAGAACTAATATCTGAATTCAGCAGTTGCAGGATACAAAATTAACACACAGAAATCTGTTGCTTTCCTATACACTAATGATGAACTAACAGAAAGAGAAATCAGAAAAACAATTCCATTCACAATTGCAGCAAAAAGAATAAAATACCTAGGAATAAACCTAACAAAGAAAGTGAAAGACCTGTACTCTGAAAACTACAAGACACTCCTAAGAGAAATTAAAGAGGACACTAACAAATGGAAATGCATCCCATGCTCTTGGCTAGGAAGAATCAATATTGTCAAAACGGCTATACTACCTAAAGCAATCTACAGATTCAACGCAATCCCTATCAAACTACCAACAGTTTTCTTCAATGAACTGGAACAAATAATTCTAAAATTCATATGCAACCACAAAAGACCCCAAATAGCCAAATCAATCCTGAGAAGGAGGAGTAAAACAGGGGGAATTACGCTCCCTGACTTCAAGCTCTACTACAAAGCCACAGTAATCAAGACAATTTGGCATTGGCACAAAAACAGACCCACACACCAGTGGAACAGAATAGAAAATCCAAACATTAACCCAAACATACACAGTCAATTAATATTTGATAAAGGAGCCTTGGATATACAATGGGGAGATGACAGCCTCTTCAGCAGCTGGTGTTGGAAAAACTGGACAGCTACATGTAAGAGAATGAAACTGGACTACTGTCTAGCCCCATACACAAAGGTAAACTCAAGGTGGATCAAAGACCTGAATGTAAGTCATGAAACCATAAAACTCTTAGAAAAAAACATAGGCAAAAATCTCTTGGACATAAACATGAGCAACTTCTTCATGAACATATCTCCCCGGGCAAGGGAAACAAAAGCAAAAATGAACAAGTTGGGACTATATCAAGCTGAAAAGCTTCTGTACAGCAAAGGACACCATCAGTAGAACAAAAAGACATCCTACAGTATGGGAGAATATATTCATAAAAAACGTATCTGATAAAGGGTTGACATCCAAAATATATAAAGAACTCATGCACCTTAACAAACAGAAAGCAAATAATCCAATTAAGAAATGGGCAGACGACATGAATAGACACTTCTTTAAAGAAGAAATTCAGATGGCCAACAGGCACATGAAAAGATGCTCCACATCGCTAATCATCATAGAAATGCAGATTAAAACCACAATGAGATATCACCTCATACCAGTGAGGATGGCCAACATCCAAAACACAAACAACAACAAATGTTGGCGAGGATGTGGAGAAAAGGGAACCCTCCTACACTGCTGGTGGGACTGCAAATTAGTTCAACCATTGTGGAAAGCAGTATGGAGGTTCCTCAAAAAACTCAAAATAGAAATACCATTTGACCCAGGAATTCCACTCCTAGGAATTTACCCTAAGAATGCAGCAGCCCAATTTGAAAAAGACAGATGCACCCCTATGTTTATTGCAGCACTATTTACAATAGCCAAGAAATGGAGGCAACCTAAGTGTCCATCAGTAGATGAATGGATAAAGAAGAGGTGGTACATATACACAATGGAATATTATTCAGCCATAAGAAGAAAACAAATCCTACCATTTGCAACAACATGGATGGAGCTAGAGGGTATTATGCTCAGTGAAATAAGCCAAGCCGAAAAAGACAAGTATCAAATGATTTCACTCATATGTGGAGTATAAGAACAAAGAAAAAATACTGAAGGAACAAAACAGCAGCAGACTCACAGAACCCAAGAACGGACTAATAGTTACCAAAGGGAAAGGGACTGGGGAAGATGTGTGGGAAGGGAGGGATAAGGGGGAAAAAGGGGCATTAAGATTAGCAGATGTAATGTTGGGGGGGGCACGGGGGGGGCTGTACAACTCAGAGAAGACAAGTAGTGATTCTATAGCATCTCACTACGCTGATGGACAGTGACTGTAATGGGGTTGGTGCGGGGGACCTGATGAAGGGGTAGTTTAATAACAATAATATTGCACATGTAATTGTAGATTAATTATACCAAAATAAATTATATAAAAAAAGAAGAACTGTTTCTTTCATATATTGTTATATATTAAGAATTAATGAGTCATAAAATAGACTATGTTATAACTTGAAGGAAGGACATTGCCAGTTGCAAAAATTAAGTTTGGAAGTTTTTCGATTTTGTTTTTTTGGTGGGGAAAAGACAGAAAATAGATTCATTTATTCTAGAACATATTAAAATAATGCATAATCTTTATTTTTAAAAACAATTATTGAAGAGTTTCTTTAATATAAGTCAAAGTGTTGTCTGATAAACTATTACAGAAAACTGAGTATAAAACAAATACTGCCTAAATTATCAGTTTGGAGTTTTCTAAAAATGGAACATACATATTTTCATTCCCTTCATCAGATAACTGAATAAAATCAAAACCAGGAAAAGTTAAACTGTGGTACTTTAACCTTTCTGTATCATTTACACTCTTACGTTATGCACATCATGAAAGAGGTATTTGCATTTCTGATCTCTAGACTCACTTGCTATCACGCTTTTAGATAAATAAGCAGGAGTTCCAAGGAGGTTCTATATCAAAGCAGTCACACTAAGATATGAACAACTATCAGAAGTTGTTTGAAAAGACAGTTCTTTTTAAATGAATGGAGATGAGCTTATTATAACTCATTATTAACTGCTTACTTGATCAACAATTTATCCTTCCAGTAACATAACAGAATTCCAACTTGCTCCACAATAGCAAAATTAAGTTCAGAGGTGTTCTCAGTATTCTAAGCCCTCCACTACTTTGTTTTGTAGTGATTGACCCATATAAGAAAAATTCGAAGGAGCAAAGCAATTTACTCAGTAAATCATAGATATCCAGAAACTGGACAGAAAGACAGCAAAGCCAAAAAAGTAAGTATTTCATAATATCAGAAAAACAGACCCAAGAAACAACCTTTGGCCATCATGTATTAAAAACCCTCCCTCCCAAAGCTAAGAATCACACACGCTCAAAATACTTAACAAACAAAAGCAGAATCACAAAATGTTTGTGCAATACAGCTCTCACAAGTCTCTACCACATCAGAGGCCACAATTAATACACACTGGAGCCAACTTATTTCATGGTGAAAAAAATCAATTAGAAGCCTATTAATACGTAAAAGTTAAAGGAGTTACAGTATAAAAAAGTTAAAAGAATGGCAATCCCAGTGCCCTCAGAAACTATTATGCAAAATAGAGTAGAGAATTTAACTTGAAAATAAATTATACTAAATGTTCAAGGACTATCTTTTGATAAGGGAGAATTGTGGTACAGAAAGATCTGTGCCAGCTTTTAACTGCAGCTGCAGTGGAACACACTAAAAGCCTTGTTTTAAGACAAAAGGAGTGAAATAAAAAATTATAGTTCTAAACCTATCACCAGTGTTAACTGCCCACAACCATAAATTTCCCTTTTTCCAACGAAGGTCTTCTGGAATAAAAGGCTTTACAATAAGGAAAAAAAATGAAGAAATGAAATTTAACAAAAATTTCATGCAAGGCTAAAACATAAAATGTGTGTAAGAATTTTCATACATTTTTTTACATGTCACAGCTAAAGGTAAAAGCACTCAAAGATTAAGAAGTCTAACACATACAATGAAACTGGAGATTAAACCATTCTTTTTAAAAAGGACTGAAATTAAAAAGCATTTAATTTAAATCAGTATCTGCTACAGAGAGTATTCCTTCCATACTACCTACTCTAAACTCAGGATCCTCCACACTCCTTTCCCAGTTACTTAAGCAAAAATATACAACTTGCAACCCATTATTTCCTTTCATATACTGTTTTGCTTATTTTTTTAAACTCCGTTGGAGTGAGATTATTCTAACATTTACCTTGACTATCAATTGTCCCAAACAATGATACTTCTTGGAAATTAAACTTTATTTCACTTAAGTTATCCAGTAGATTTTGCTAAATAATGGCTTTGCAAGAAAAGTTATAACAAATTCCATTTTGTGCAACTAATTCTTCCTGCATCTATAAATGAAAATTTACAGTTTAGAGAATGTGCCTCTACATGGACACAGCATACCTTTCCCAATTTGTCCCTAATAACTTGTATGTTTATTTAATGACTTTAAGTATTTGCATCTGAAAAGTAGTGTATGGTGACCACAAAAGATGAAGCACAGAGTTGATAAGGGTTCCACTCTTACACAGTATTCTAAAAACCTGATTCACTAGGTATTCAGTGACTATCACAGGAGTGAATTATCAAACATGCCCCTATCAATTCCTCACATTTTATACAAAGTTGACCCAATTTCAAACCTGAAACTGAGGCTCTACTTTCAGAAAGGTAGGAAACAAAAGTGATTAGGTAGCCCTAAAAATATACATCATA
>JAVSCE010014721.1:0-55691 GCA_032199065.1 Smutsia gigantea | reverse complement strand
ATCAGACAAAATAGACTTCAAAATGAAGAAAGTAGCAAGAGATAAAGAAGGACATTACATAATAATAAAGGGGTCAGTCCAACAAGAGGATATAACCATTATAAATATATATGCACCCAACACAGGAGCGCTGACATATGTGCAACAAACACTAACAGAATTAAAGGAGGAAATAGAAAGCAAGGCATTCATTTTAGGAGACTTCAACACACCACTCACTCCAAAGGACAGATCAACCAGACAGACAATAAGTAAAGACACAGAGGCATTGAACAACACACTAGAACAGATGGACCTAACAGACATCTACAGAACCCTACACCCAAAAGCAGCAGGATACACATTCTTCTCAGGTAACATTTTCCAGAACAGACCACATACTAGGCCACAAAAAGAACCTCAGTAAATTCAAAAATATTGAAATTCTACCAACCAACTTCTCAGATCACAAAGGTATAAAACTAGGAATAAATTGTACAAAGAAAACAAAAAGGCTAACAAACACATGGAAACTTAACAACATGCTCCTAAATAATCAATGGATCAATGACAAATTAAAACAGAGATCAAACAATATATGGAGACTAGTGACAACAATAACACAAAGCCACAAATTCTGTGGGATGCAGCAAAGACAGTTCTAAGAGGAAAGTATATTGCAATCCAGGCCTATTTAAAGAAGGAAGAACAATCCCAAATGAATAGTCTAAAGTCCAATTATTGAAATTGGAAAAAGAAGAACAAATGAAGCCCAAAGTCACCAGAAGGAGGGACATAATGAAGATCAGAGAAGAAATAAATAAAATTGAGAAGAATAAAACAATAGAAAAAATCAATGAAACCAAGAGCTGGTTCTTTGAAAAAATAAACAAAATAGATAAACCCCTAGCCAGACTCATTAAGAGAAAAGGAGAATCTACACACATAAACAGAATCAGAAATGAGAAAGGAAAAATCACGATGGATCCCACAGAAATATAAAGAATTATTAGAGAATACTATGAAAATCTATATGCTAAGAAGCTGGAAAACCTAGAAGAAATGACAACTTCTTAGAAAAACAACCTTCCAAGACTGACCAAGCAAGAAACGGAAAACCTAAACAGGCCAATTACCAGCAACAAAATTGAAACAATAATCAGAAAACTACCCAAGAAAAAAACCCCTGGGCAAGATGGATTCACCACTAAATTTTACCAGACATATAAGGAATAAATAATACCCATTCTCCTTAGAGTTTTCCAAAAAATAGAAGAGGAGGTAATACTTCCAAACTCATTCTATGAAGCCAGCATCACTCTAATACCAAAACCAGGCAAAGACACTACAAGAAAAAAATTACAGACCAATATCCCTGGTGAACATAGATGCAAAGGTACTCAACAAAATATTAGCAAACTGAATTCAAAAATACATCAAGAGGATCATACACCATGATCAAGTGGGATTCATCCCAGGGATGCAAGGATGGTATAATATTCAAAAATCCATCAACATCATCCACCACATCAACAAAAAGAAGAACAAAAACCACATAATCATCTCCATAGATGCTGAAAAAGCATTTGACAAAATTCAACATCCATTCATGATAAAAACTCTCAACAAAATGGGTGTAGAGGGCAAGTACCTCAACATCATAAAGGCCATATATGACAAACCCACAGCCAACATCATACTTAACAGGAAGAAGCTGAAAGCTTTTCATCTAAGATCAAGACAGGGATGCCCACTCTCCCCACTGTTATTCAACATAGTACTGGAGGTCCTAGCCACAGCAATCAGACAAAACAAAGAAATACAAGGCATCCAGATTGGTAAAGAAGAAGTCAAATTGTCACTATTTGCAGATGACATGATACTGTACATAAAAAACTCTAAAGACTCCACTCCAAAACTACTAGAACAATTATCTGAATTCAGCAAAGTTGCAGGATACAAAATTAACACACAGAAATCTGTTGCTTTCCTATACACTAACGATAAGCTAACAGAAAGAGAAATCAGGAAAACAATTCCATTCACACTTGCATCAAAAAAAATAAAATACCTAGGAATAAACCTAACCAAGGAAGTGAAAGACCTGTACTCTGAAAACTACAAGACACTCCTAAGAGAAATTAAAGAGGACACTAACAAATGGAAATGCATCCCATGCTCTTGGCTAGGAAGAATAAATATTGTCAAATGGCTATACTACCTAAAGCAATCTACAGATTCAATGCAATCCCTATCAAACTACCAACAGCTTTCTTCAATTAACTGGAACAAATAATTCTAAAATTCATATGGAACCACAAAAGACCCCGAATAGCCAAATCAATCCTGAGAAGGAGGAATAAAACAGGGGGAATTACACTCCCTGACTTCAAGCTCTACTACAAAGCCACAGTAATCAAGACAATTTGATACTGGCACAAAAACAGACCCACAGATCAGTGGAACAGAATAGAAAATCCAAACATTAACCCAAACATATACAGTCAATTAATATTTGATAAAAGTGCCTTGGATATACAATGGGGAGATGACAGCCTCTTCAGCAGCTGGTGTTGGAAAAACTGACAGCTACATGTAAGAGAATGAAACTGGACTACTGTCTAGCCCCATACACAAAGGTAAACTCAAGGTGGATCAAAGACCTGAATGTAAGTCATGAAACCATAAAACTCTTATAAAAAAACATAGGCAAAAATCTCTTGGACATAAACATGAGCAACTTCTTCATGAACATATCTCCCCGGGCAAGGGAAACAAAAGCAAAAATGAACAAGTGGGACTATATCAAGCTGAAAAGCTTCTGTACAGCAAAGGACACCATCAGTAGAACAAAAAGACATCCTACAATATGGGAGAATATATTCATAAACGACATATCTGATAAGGGGTTGACATCCAAAATATATAAAGCACTCATGAACCTCGACAAACAAAAAGCAAATAATCCAATTAAGAAATGGGCAGAGGAGCTGAATAGACACTTCTCCAAAGAAGAAATTCAGATGGCCAACAGGCACATGAAAAGATGCTCCACATCGTTAATCATCAGAGAAATGCAAATCAAAAGCACAATGAGGTATCACCTCACACCAGTAAGGACGGCCAACATCCAAAACACAAACAACAAATGTTGGTGAGGATGTGGAGAAAGGGGAACCCTCCTACACTGTTGGTGGGAATGCAAATTAGTTCAACCATTGCGGAAAGCAGGATGGAGGTTCCTCAAAAAACTCAAAATAGAAATACCATTTGACCCAGGAATTCCACTCCTAGGAATTTACCCTAAGAATGCAGCAGCCCCAGTTTGAAAAAGACATATGCACCCCTATGTTTATTGCAGCACTATTTACAATAGGCAAGAAATGGAAGCAACCTAAGTGTCCATCAGTAGATGAATGGATAAAGAAGATGTGGTACATATACACAATGGAATATTATTCAGCCATAAGAAGAAAACAAATCCTACCATTTGCAACAACATGGATGGAGCTAGAGGGTATTATGCTCAGTGAAATAAGCCAGGCCGAAAAAGACAAGTATCAAATGATTTCACTCATATGTGGAGTATAAGAACTAAGAAAAAAACTGAAGGAACAAAACAGCAGCAGACTCACAGAACCCAAGAATGGACTAACAGTTACCAAAGGGAAAGGGACTGGGGAGGATGAGTGGGAAGGGAGGGACAAGGGGGAAAAAGGGGCATTACAATTAGCAGACATAATGTTGGGGGGGCATACAGGAAGGGCTGTACAACTCAGAGAAGACAAGTAGTGATTCTATAGCATCTCACTACGCTGATGGACAGTGACTGTAATGGGGTTGGTGGGGGGGACCTGATGAAGGAGGTAGTTTAATAACCATAATATTGCACATGTAATTGTAGATTAATGATACCAAAATTAAAAAAATAAAAAGAATGTTTTTAATTCCTTCAACAGATACTTACTTAATTCCTGTGTGTCAGGTCCTGCTAGATACTTGGGGCAGAGCTGAGAATGAAGAGGACAAGTGTGCCTCTCTACAAACTTGCATTTGAAAGACTCCAGGATGTGGCTCATGAAGATATGCACGTGATAACGTGTATGCACGTATATAAGTGTGTGGGTCACTGCACCCCAACAGATCACGTATATTCCATTGCCTATACTGGAACACACAGACAAGAACTGATCGTATTCTAAGCCAAAAAAAAAAAAGTCTTACTACATTTTTTTTTAATTGAAATCTTTCAGACTACTTTCTTGAGCCACAATGTAATAAAGCCAGAAATTAACAGCAAAAGAAGAGTCCAGAACTCCAGCCTCCTGGATATTCCAATACATCTGAAGCTACACATAGAACAAAATGGAAATGGAACTGCAGTCAGGATACCCCATACAGAAAGCCATAGAGTTTGCACAAGGTAGTACTTAGAGGAAAACTTACAGAAATAACTCCTTTTTAGAAGTAAAAAATAATGAAACAGATAAAGCCTTCGACGAAAGGATGTAGTAAAGTCATAATAAACCAAAATAAGTGGGAAAAAATGGTAAACAGAGAAATTAAAAGAAATAAAAGGGAAAATAATGGAGAAGTAAAGTGAATGGCTAGTTTTTTTTTAAAATAAAGACGAAACAGACAGATCTCTTTAAGTCAGTTCAAGAAAAAGAGACCGAACACAAAGAACATTAGAAATACGAAAGGGAAATAACTGCACCTGAGTATTGATTCTTACTGCTCCAATGGGAGGGGTTTCACAGTAATAACTTTAAATAAATGTGTAAATATTTATGTATGTAAATATTGTACTATAATGAAGGGCTACAAAATTATTTTATGGCTTTGAAGGAGAAAAGAGCTTTTTTTTTCCACAAATCATTAATGAAATATCAATATCACTGATAAATTTGGAAAATGTTTAATTAATGTATATTCAAAGCAAATGCACAAGCTTTATGAGAAATTTAGCTACACTTCTTAGGTTGTAGAAGATAAACGGAATTTTTCTACAAAGTGGTAGGGAACCTGGAGTCCTAAAAATCTTTTTCATTGGAGAAATTATTAAAGATGCATAATGGTGAGTATCTGATACTTATATTTATATAAAATATTTGTCTATATATAACTTTCAGAATAAATTTAGGTTCTTTTCATTGCTATGTGATCACAGTTTACTTTTCAAATAACCCCTTGTTTTTCCTGAGCCAAAGGAAATATGGGCTCACCACACAAAATTTAAATTATCTAGGAATGTATTTGAAGACATTTTTAAAGAACAGTAATTTAACCACCCACAGGGGGAAAAAAAGTACATATATGTCACACTTTTGTATATTTAGATTTTTATAAAATTTTTATATCCTCTCATCCTTAATTTTTATTATATTTAATAAGGATCATTAAGTATCATTCAGTAAAATATATCCCTTTATAAATGTAGAAAAGAGAAATACAAAAGAGTATATAAATACAGACACTTTGGAGACTAAATAATTCTAAGAGCACCGCATTGAATGCCACACAATAAATGTGACTATGTAAATGAACTGGACAATTTTTTTAAAAAGCACTTAAGCCAAAATGATAGAGCTTGAATCGACCAGAGGGACACTGGGGCTCCGATGTGCCCCAGTCAGTCTGCCCTGCCTGGAACTGCTGTCCCTGCAGCCTCAGGCCACCACTTGCAGCCCTCCGCTGGCACCTCCCTCTAGATGCTGGGTGCCTCGGCTTCAGATGAGTGCATCTGGTTTTCAAAGCCAAGCCATGTGGCCTCTCACTAGCTCAAAGGAGCCCTGGTACTTCTTTGTGGGAGGTGGACTCCACTCCTAAAGGCACAGAGCCACGCTGTGCCTAGCCACAGAATTGGGCTTCAGGGGCCCCGTGGGCAGGAAGAAGGCCCAGCCCCTGCACTGGGCATGAGAAGTCCTATTGGAAAGTGAAGCAGATTTTAATTAGCATTTCAGTAACCCCACCTGAGTGCCCATGAAGTTGCAAAATACTCATGTACCCTCTCAAGTTCAGTACTACCCAGGGAGAATCTCCTTCCAAATTTAAATCTATCTCACCCTTATTTCATTCACCACTTATTTACTGGTGCCTGACAAGAGCAGGGTGTGGTTCCAAGGTTTATTTATATACCTCCAACCAAATGCCTCTTCTAGGCACCTCAAAGTCAGCATGCCCCAAACCTGACCATTAACCTCATTTACTCTTTTGTAGAGTAAGGATGATCAAAGGACCCACCTAATAAACAGATCATAAAGTCTGAATGAAGTAAGGGCTGCAGCACTGTGCCTGGAACGTATTTAGGGATAAACAATCAGTAACCTTTATCACTGCCCTTCCTCGCCTCCAGCCTGAGCCTCCCAGGACTGCCTCATCGTGATAAACCCACCTCACCGAAGTGCAGTTTTTGTCCCTCGAGACCCAACTCACATGCAACCTGCCCTCCGAGGAGCACCTCTGAGGCTGGCCCTCCCCGCCTCCCCTCCCATGCTCCCTGATCCCCGGCACAGAGCTCTGGCCATGCCGCCCTTGCTCTTGTTCCCTGAACATCCCAAGACCACTCATGCCTCAGGGCCCTTGTTTTTAAGTCTTCTCTGCCTAGAATCTTTACTTGGCAGGACCCTTGGCATCCTGCAGGTATCAGGCTCATCTCTCCTGTGCTCTGAGAGAATTTCCCTCATCACTACACCTGAAATGCAGCTCCCCTCCCACCCCACCCCGCACTCCATTTCCCCAACATATTTTCTGTGTATCATGTCCACGGTGATTCTTCTCTGTTAACCTGGCTATGGCCTATCTCTCCCCTATCAGAATGTAAACTCAGAGATATGGCCTATCTCTCCCCTATCAGAATGTAAGATCTAAGTGATCTTAGCTCCAGGATTTCAGTAAATAATGCATGGATGGATGGATGGGCAGATGGATGGGTGGGTATAAGTGTGGATGGATGGATGGGTGGATGCATTCATGTATCAATAGGCTCTTCTGCTACGCTGTTACAACACTTAAAATCTGAATGACTACCTTCTTAATGTCTGTGTTGTTAGAACAAGAGTAGACAGACCCTGGGTATCTGTATAGTTAATGCCTAAAACTATGCCACAAGCCTTCTACTGACTTAATTTATCTCATTTCTATGCTGCCGCACCCTCTCACTGGATGACTCTCAAATTCAATTATTCAGTATAATCACCACTTCCCCCACCCTCTCCCCTGTCCCTGTGGGGGTGGATCAAAGATGGCCACAAAACCTCTGACCTGCTCCCATTAAGGAGTGGTCTCTGATTACCCTCCCCTCAGATCTGGCCTGATCTTGGTGATTTGCCTGACCAGTAGGGCGGAACGGGGATCCCAAGGGTGGGTCATAGGGCCCTACAGCTTCTGTGCGGGTCTCTTGGAGCGCTCTTCATGGGAGCCCAGCAGCCGTGACGTGAGGCACAGAGGCCTCAGGAAGAGCCTGCCTTCAAGCGCTCCAGCCAGCAAAGCCAACGCCAGCTTTCCGCCAGGCCAGGGAGCCATCCTGGACGTGCAACCCCACTGAGCCTTCAGGGGAATACAGCCCCAGCCAACATGGGACTGAATCACCCAACCCCAGAACACTGAGAGAATCCATTATCGTCTTAAATCACTAACTTTTGGATAATAAACAGTTAGCAGCAGTGGCTAACAGGAATACCAAATACCAAAGTAAATCTAATCAATACCTAAGTAAAAAAGTTAATGAAGGATAGGACAGCGTACATGGTGGATCAGAAAGAGCACTGGGAACTGTGTGTTCTGCAAGCTCGGCCACAGTTAGTTCCCTGGGCCCAGGTAACTCATGGAACCACTCTGGGTCTCATTTTGGGAAATATTTAGTTTAAGTGATCACACCAGTTAATTTGTAAATCTAAGTCATCTTTCATTTTGTGTCCACATTTTTATTTGCTTTTATTGAACATTCTTTTCTAACTAAATAATGTCATTTAATTTATACTGCCTTGTAGGGAGCCTGGAGGGGTAAAAGATAGGTGTCACCACTGTCACAATTTAGCCCTGGGTCAGTGCGGGCAAAGGCACAAAGCAACATGGGACACGAGAGTACCATTCTGGAAGGAATCTTTAAAGGTTCCTTCAGGACTCAGGCTTGCTGTAGAGACAGAATCCAGAAGCTGAGCCACCCGTAATTAAGATGTGTCCATTAGAAGTAGGAGGTTGACCCCGGTCAAGCAATAGGAAGGATTTGGGAGTTGCATTGTTTTGCTTTGTTTGGTTTGGTTTTTGCTTTGAAATAAAGGGTTTGATGATGTTGGCACATTGCTCATGACACAAGGAGAGGGCTAGGATTCAGGGAAGGCTGATGCCTCTTCCAACTCTGATACCCTAAGTCCAGGACTGGGACCGCTCCATCTGTCTCTAGAACAGAAATCCGATCGTGTGACTCCACCGCTGGAAATCCGTCAGGCTCCTATTACCTACAGCAGAAGGAACAGTTCAAACTCCTTATGCTTTGAGCCAAGCTCCCCAGGGGGCCCTGCTCCTCCCTCAACCACCACCCCCTCTCACCATCTAAGCTCCCTCCGGTTCTGTGCTTTTTCCCCCAAGGGTGTTGGTCTCTGAAATGGCAGGGGCTGAGCAGAGATGTGCGGTGCAGGCTGCATTTGCTGGTCCACTTCCTGTCGAACATGCTTGAGCGGTACTGCCCTTGATTTTGGAAATGGTTTGGAACCAGCTTGCTTTAAGACTGCCTTCTCTCGGGGTGACAACCTGCTTTGCCTGGACCATTCGCCGGGCAGATTAGTTTGGGACTTAGCTGATCCTCAGTGCACCTTCCTCAGACTTAGCGACCCCCTCATGCCTCGGCTGACAGTAAATTCTTCACTGCTTTCCTCCTCTGCACCCCTGCTGTGTGCTCCCTATTCACCCCCCGCAGACAGAACAACCGCCAACACACCACCTCCTACGGCCCTGCCACCTGCCCAAATGCCCCCACTCCTCCTCCGCCGTTAGCATCCCAGACCCTTGTGCCCCTTCTCAAGTCTCTCTTCAAGAGAGCACTGCTAGAAATGAGCACTGAGCATGAGGCCAGCCTTCAATGAGCAGTAGCTACATTTCACATCGTTTCCTTGTCCGCTTTTAAAATTACATAAATAATCTTTGTATAAACAGTATATACGTGACACAAAAATCAAAAAAGGTATTTTTGGTCAGGAGGCACATTTAAAGATTCTGACTGCTTACATGTTTATTTTACCCAACTTCCACGTGTTTGATGTGCACACCACTCAGTCCCAGGTGGTTTAAAAAATACCCCTGAAAACTTTATTTTCTCTCTAGTTTGCTCGGTAAATCCAGCATGTCTCTTTTTGGCACTGACATGCATTATTCCCACCATGCATAGGAATATAAAACCGTCATAGTGTCTAAGTGCTGGGGAAGCTCATTATGTTTTTATAACAAAATTAATGTATAAAAAGTTTTCTATTGAAAGGTCCTATCCTGTGTCTTTCCCCTGGCCACACAACCACCTACCTAATTTTTTGGATATTAATATATTAAGTTATCCTCCTGAAGAGTTGCTCATTCTTTCCTTTTGCCACTGTAGTGTCAAATACCTATTTAATTTGGGGGACGCTAATTAAGATCTTGCAATTACTGTCTTCCACATCAGTCACCCCCACTTGACTACCAGCATGCTGAAAGTGGGGGGCGGGTCTCCTTTATCCTCACCTCATTAGCATGACTGTGTGGGCTGCACCAACGTTTCAGGAACTGTTTCTGGGACTGAGCTCCTGCACAGAACTTAGAAGTAAGGGAATAAATAAACTGCATCTTTGTAGCAATGTGGAGAGGCGGAGGTCAGAATCCACCGAAACTACGTCTCTTTTCTCCCCATTTCCAGAGCAGCAACCAAAACCCACAGGGCGCCCTCTCTTCAGCTCCAGACACATCCCACGTCCTTCATTGCGGAGGCGTGTCTCCCAGTCAGAGGCCATCTCTTGTCTGGGCAGGAAGTGCCTGATGGAGAAGCACAGAGGTCAGAACACTGGCCCTAGGGTCAGGTTCACAGGCCAGGTTGCTGGGGTCCTGGGGTCCCTCTCAGTGCCCTGAGATCTGGCCTGTCCCTTGTCTAAGCACCACCGCTCCCCATGATTCTGACTTCTCAGGTCCCACCTGCCTCTGCCCACGTGGTAACTGGCCTGACTAGTCCGTCCCTCTGCTGGTTATGTTTTACACAATAATCCTTTCTAGTGTTTGGTCTCCTCACCTGTCACTTGTCCTGATTTCCAAAGTAATAATGATACCCAATATTTAAGATGAGGAAAACCGAGCCAAAGAAAGTGTAAGTGACCTGCCCTGGGTGACAAGCCAGAAGGCAGAGTTAGGCTTCGGAGCGGACCTCCCAGTGGAGCCTTGCACACTGCAGCCCTGGGCACCAAGCACGCCAGGTCCTGCCCTACTCTGTGAAGCGCCACGCACACCAGCCAGGTGGAGAGTGGAGAGCAGACCCAGGTGTGCAGAAACGGTGGTGTGAGTTAGGTCCTAATGGACGCCCCCTGCTCCCGTCACGGCCCCGGGCACCTGCCGTAGCTCAGAGAGGTGCGTACGCTCAGTGGGGAACCAGCAATACTGACTTGGTGGCTGTGCTTCAGAACTCCTGCTGGTGCTTGATAGGAAGGCACAAGTGGAGCTCCGGGGGCCTCCCTGCACACCAGTCCCATCGGTCCAGTCCCAGGAAAACCAAACCTCCCCCGGCACAGAGGAAGAAGGAAGACGTTGGACAGTCAGGCCCGATCCAAGGCTACAGGCCCTGGTTCTGGTGATCACACCTGTTACGTGAGCAGATGATTCGAGAGACAGAGACAGAGAGAATGCAGGGCTCTGCCTGGCCCTCCTGTCCCACCTCACGAGGCAGGAAGCACGAGGGTTTCAGCATATGCCCACTTTTTCGCTCCAGAGTGTCAGCCTCCCTCGGGGGAATGGCGCAGCCTTCCAAGGACACCTTTTACCCCCTCTCACTCCCACCTCCTCCCAGATGGTCTGTGAGTGTCTGTGGGGTGGAGCCATGAGATCTTAGGGCAGGGGGGGAAGGAAATGGGTTCCAGAAGCTGTGCCCAGCTGCCAAGCAATGGCTCTAGTGTGTGAGACAGTTGTTGGCCCAGAATAGGAACCGGCTGCCTGTGCAGCAGTTTGAGAGGAAGGCTATCCTTTCTGAGCCCAGCATCCCCTCTGCTGAGCCAGCAGACCCCAGGGCACCCCGCCCTCCGACTCACCTGGGCCAGGAGATGGAGCCCCAGCCTCTGATGGGCAGTAGCTGCTTTCCCACCATGATGAGCTCTCAGCCCAGTGTCCCTGCAAAACAGGAGCCCAAGGATGGATGAGGAATCCAGAAAGAGCCCTCTCTGGCTGACGCTGCCCTGCATGGCTGTGGCCTCCCAGAGCCCCAGGCAGGGAGCAGGGCAAAAGCAGGCCCCTAAGCCCCCTCACACACCCGGGGGTCCCTCTCTGCATGTGCACATCTGCCCGTCCACTCCCTCCCGGCCCCTCTGTCTACAGTCCTCTGCCCACGGAAGATGCACATCTCCCTGGTTGGCTGTCTTCCCCAGTGCCTACCCAGACACATGGCTAATCCTTGGTGGCAGATTTCTTCTCAGCACTGAGACAGGATCTCTGTCTAGCAGATGCCTGCCTGGGGGAGAAAGTTGTGTGGAACACTTGAGAGAATGGCACGTTTTCCTTTAAAAAAAAAAAAGGATGCTCCCTGACACCGTCTGGGGACTGCAGAAGGAGCACCTTGTCAAGGTGGAAGACAGCTCCCCACTCCCCAGGAGGAGCTGGAGCCAGAGTCCCACCCAGTGCATCCCCTCCAGGGTAGGTGCCAGTGGCGAGCACCAGCTTCCAGGTGGAAAGCGAGGCCGAGTGCATCTGGGACACGCGGGACACTGGAGGCTCCGTGGACAGGCACACATCTGTGCCATTCTCCCTCATGGGTGACATCTGGCCCTGAGAAAGCAAAGTAGACTGTTCATTTTAAGTACCACAGTGACAAGTTGCAGGCCTGAAGGCTCCACTTGCCTGGGGCTTGGGGGTACATGCTCGTCCCCACCTGTGGATTGCTAACAGCCCTGGGCCCTCAAGCTGACCCGCCACCGCTGTAGAAACACAAAGGCCTGGGAGCTTCTGCTTCCAAAATAAAATAAGAATATCTCCTGGGTTGCAGGTTCTGTACCAGGAAATAACCACAGGGCCCTGCCTGCCGATCTCCTTTGAAGACGAATGGCAAAAATAAACACAAACCTAAAACAAAGACTGTCAACCACTGAAAAAAAAAAAGAATTATTTCAAGGAGGGCTGTGGAGAAGATGTCAAGGAGGGTAAGAACACAGGGCGGGCACGTTATAAATCAGCGCCCCTTTTATGCACCTGCCCACATTCCAGGTGATGACGGGAGAGGTCATGCGGGGTGGGAGGCGCAGTCATCGCGGGTACAGGTGCCCAGCCCTGAACTGGCACTGCGGCAGGAGAAAATGCCTGTGGAGTCTCTCAAACAGCCTGAGCCCACAGTCTCATTAAGATTTAGCTAAAATATTCAGAGACCCTTGGGCTCCAAGGAGAAGAGCTGCTGGGGGGATGGCCAGCGTGAGGAAGCCACATTCGGCATTGAGTTGGGGTGACTGCAGCTCAGATGCACCCGCATTCCTCTCTCCAGGAAAGCGATGACCCAAAGGAGGTGTTACCAAGCCAAAAAAAGCAGGGCCCATGCACCCAACACACAGCGAGGCAGACCCTGCCACCCGGACATAGTGAAACAAGGTGGGCATTGTTTGTGCCAAGCAAGGGTGCCTAACGCGCAAGGCCCAAACTCGCCATTGGCTCACAAGCAAGGGTTTTTAAGGGCAAAATTATGGGAAAAGGTTACTCGGTGTGTTGTCAGCTTGTGTCCACTCTCCTGAGTGGTCAGAGGTGAGGTGACAGGGTTATTTTAGGAATCTTAGTCATCAGTCTTCAGGCTCCGTCCAGTCTGGAGTCTACGTGAGTGTGGTCAGCAGGTGGCTCATCTGATGAGAATCTAAGTTCCTGTAAAACATCTCAAGGACACGTGAGCCAAGACTTCATCGATGGCCATGCAGGGAACTCAGAGTCCTGGGCCCGTTTGGTTTGCTGTCCCGTGGTCTGCAAACAGCCCTTCTCTGCATCTCTAACCACCCAGTCTAATCCCCACACTCTGGGCCATGACTGGAGGACTGGGGTTCTCTTTGTTTTGCTAATGAGAAGTCTGAGGGGCTTCTCCAAAAGGAGGCTCCCTGTGCCCTTAAAATAGTTGTGATACTTTACTGACTCATCCCAGCCCTTCCTTTTTCTGTGGGTAAATCAGGCAGGCAGGTGGGTGAACTCAGGGTGGGTCTGAGGAAGGGTGCTCTGCCCACCAGGAGTACATCTTGGGTTGGCAGCCACATTCAGGGCTCACAGCAGTTGTGTTTACTCAGATCCAAGGAGAGAGCCCCATTTCCTGGCCCAAGAACACCCCAAGCTCCTTGTCTGGACAATTCTCACTCACAACCTCCAGTGTTTTCTTTTCCTTCCATGCAGTGACCTTGGGTAACCATTACTGAGTGTGGATATGCATGCAGCATAATTATAACTTGTGGCTAATATTTGCTTCCCTCCAGCAATCTGGTAATCTCTCACATGGACTTTGCCATCTTGAACCATCTTGTTCTATGTGTGAGAGGCTTCTGTGTGGGGAGGGGGTGTGTGTGCTGTAGTGTGGAACGTGTGTGTTGGGGAGGCTGTGTGTATGTGTGTGAGAGTGTGGTGTGGGGTGGGGGTGACCTGTCCACCAGTTCTTTATTGGTAGAAATCTTGTACTTATACCCCAAGTTCAGCACAGTACCTAGAGCATGGTAGACACTCCATTAATGTTCGACGGTTGAATTATATTGAGCCCAGTAGTTTATCATTTCCGGTTCTGGAAATGGAAGTGTGGGCACCTGAACACTGAAATAAGCATGTTGAGAGAGACCTGACTTGGTCAAGCCTTGAGTGATGTTCTGGTTTCCCCATGAGGTTCCACAGTGTGTGTAAAGGTGGCTACAAATACACCAGTGGAAATTCCTGTCCTTCTGCTCACCTGGGAACTGCCCTGTCATTTTCCAGCCACCTTAACACATGCAAGGCTTTCAGTGGTGCAACACAGGGGCTGCAGCAGTGTCCGCTCAGGTCTGGGGGTGAGGCCACGTGGACCGTTGCAGGGGTCAGCTTTGGGGATACCTACTGCTCCTGTGGGGGGCTATGCTGAAGGTCAGGGGAAAGTAGGAAGATGCATGCCCTTCAGGACCCAAGAATTTTAGGGACCCAGGGAGACTACTAGCAGTACAGCATTTCCCTTTTTGTAGCTATTCAATATTTATTTGTGAGGTACAGTTCTAGGATCACTGGGTCTCTCCCCACTTATAACCACATATAACCACACAGGCTGCTTAAGAGACATCCATCTATCTTATCTTTGAAAATAGTTAACAAGGATTAAAGACGGTGGCGTGAGAGGTGAGACACAGGCTTCCTCCTAAAACCGCATATAATACGAAAATATAATTAATACAACTACTCCTGAAAGAGCAAAAGGAAAGACGACTGCGCCAGACTGCATACACCTTGAGAAAAGAGCAGACCTCAAAGAACAGGATAACATACAAACACTGTGGCCCAGCGGGATCCAAGACCTTCCCCCACCCCAGCTCACCAGCGGGAGGAAGAGAAACGGAAAAGGGAGGGAGTGGAGGCCTGGGACTGCTGAATACTTAACTCCAGAGATCTGCTCTGGGAGCACAAACCTACATTTCATGGTGCTTGCATGATACTCTCGTGATTACAGGGCTGGCAAGCTAAGACAGGCAGAATTCCTGGAGAGACTGAGATTCCAGCTGCTCATGGAAAGCAGGGATCCATATCTGTCTGTGCTAGGACAAAAGAAAGGCGGGCAGTCTGAGAGACTTCCTAACAAGGAAGCCATTAGCAAGAGGGCTGCTAAAGGGGCAAGGATTACACAGAGCTTACTGCTCAGGAGAGAGGACAGGCAGATAAAATTGTCCAGGTGCACTCTGCCCAGCAGGTAGGGAGCTTTGCCACATAGACTCTCATATTTAAGGAGGAAAAGGAAATCTTCCTCCTTAGATGATCTTCAGGTGCTCCAGCTCCCTGGCTGACTACACAACTCCAAGGACCCCCTCCGTGATACACAGCCTACTGCACCCAACTTTCTCCCGGCCAGCCCCACCGGGCTTGCAAACTGGCAAACCCTACCCTGGCATTAGCCCAGCCAGAGGGAAGATCTGTCTACAGCAACTACAAACACAAAGCATAGAGTCTTAAACCTCTGTGCTCAGCTCACTACTTCAAGCAGTGGAGACAGGCTTGGCAGCCAGGAAGCGGGAAATAGCTCTTTCCTCCCCCCAGGCATCAACCGCTCCCCTGCGACCCCCGACGTTGCTTAAGGGCTGAGCAGCTCCAGGGAGTAGAGCGTCTGGGCACTAGAGGGCGCCATATACAACTATGAAATGCCAAAGAAATCTGGTTCAGAGTAAAATTATTAATTCAACTTCTGAGAAAGATTTAAATGACATAGACCTCATGACTCTCCCTGGAAGGGAGTTCAAAATAAAAATCATTAACATGCTCATGGAGGTATGGAAAGATATTCAAGAACTCAGGAATGAATTCTGGTCGGAGATCCAATCATTGGAAAGCACAATGGAGGGTATTAAAATCAGATTGGATACGGTGGAGGACACGATAAATGAAATAGAAACTAAAAAAGATGAAAACAAAGAAGCTGAGGTACAGAGAGAAAAAAGGATCTCTAAGAATGAAAGAATATTGAGAGAACTGTGTGACCAATCCAAACGGAACAATATTCGCATTATAGGGGTACCAGAAGAAGAAGAGGGAGAAAAAGGGATAGAAAGTGTCTTTGAGGAGGTAATTGCTGAAAATTTCCCCAATCTGGGGAAGGAGATAATCTCTCAGGCCATGGAGGTGCACAGATCTCCCAACACAAGGGACCCAAGGAAGACAACACCAAGATATACAGAAATTAAAATGGCAAAGATCAAGGATAAGGACAGACTATTAAAAGCAGCCAGAGAGAGAAATAAGATCACATACAAAGGAAAGCCCATAAGGCTATCATCAGACTTCTCAGCAGAAACCTTACAGGCCAGAAGGGAGTGGCATGATGCATTTAATGCAATGAAACAGAAGGGCCTTGAACCAAGAATACTTTATCTGGCAAGATTATCATTTAAATTTGAATGAGGGATTAAACAATTCCCAGATAAGCAAAAGCTGAGAGAATTTACCTCCCACAAACCATCTCTACAGTGTATTTTGGAGGGCCTGCTATAGATGGAAGCGTTCCTAAGGTTTACTAGCTCTCACCAGAGGTAATAAAATCACAGTAAAGAAAGTAGAACAGCTAACTACTAAGAAAATGCAAAATTAAATTAACTATCCCAAAACTCAATCAAGGGATAGACAAAGAGTACAGAATATGATACCTAATATATAAAGAATGGAGGAGGAAGAAAAAAAAAGAACTTTTAGATCATGTTTGTAATAGCATATTAAGTGAGTTAAGTTAGACTCTTAGATAGTAAGGAAATTAACCTTGAACCTTTGGTAACCACGAATCTAAAGCCTGCAATGCCAATAAGTACATACCTATCAAGAATCACGCTAAATGTAAATGGACTGAATGCACCAATCAAAAGACATAGAGTTACTGAATGGATAAGAAAACAAGACCCATCTATATGCTGCCTTCAAGAGACTCACTTTAAACCCAAAGACATACACAGACTAAAAGTGAAGGGACTGAAAAAGACATTTCATGCAACTAAAAGGGAGAGAAAAGCAGGAGTTGCAGTACTTGTATCAGACAAAATAGACTTCAAAACAAAGAAGTCACAAGAGACAAAGAAGGGCATTACATAATGATAAAAGGGTCAATCCAACAAGAAGATATAACCATTATAAATACCTATGCACCCAACACAGGAGCACCTACATATGTGAAACAAATACTAACAGAATTAAAAGGGGAAATAGAATGCAATACATTCTTTCTAGGAGACTTCAACACACCACTCACTCTGAAGGACAGATCAACCAGACAGAAAATAAGTAAGGAGACAGAGGCACTGAACAACACATTAGAACAGGTGGACCTAAGAGACATCTACAGAACTCTACACCCAAAAGCAGCAGGATACACATTCTTCTCAAGTGCACATGGAGCATTTTCAAGAATAGATCATATACTAGGCCACAAAAAGAGCCTCAGTAAATTCAAAAAGATTGAAATTGTGCCAACCAGTTTCTCAGACCACAAAGGTATAAAACTAGAAACAAATTACGCAAAGAAAATGAAAAATCCCACAAACATATGGAGGCTTCACAACATGCTTCTAAATAATCAGTGGATCAATGACCAAATAAAAACAGAGATCAAACAATATATGGAGACAAATGACAATAATTCAACACTGCAAAATCTGTGGGATGCAGCGAAGGCCGTGCTAAGAGGAAAGTATATTGCAATACAGGCCTACCTCAGGAAAGAAGAACAATCCCATATGAGCTGTCTAAACTCACAATTAATGAAACTAGAAAAAGAAGAACAAATGAGGCCCAAAGTCAGTAGAAGGTTGGACATAATAAAGATTAGAGCAGAAATAAATAAAATGGAGAAAAATAAAACAATAGAAAGAATCAATGAATGCAAGAGCTGATTCTTTGAGAAAATAAACAAAATAGATAAACCCCTAGCCAGAATTATCAAGAAAAAAAGAGAGTCTATTCACATAAACAGAATCAGAAATGAGAAAGGAAAAATCACTTAAAGATACCACAGAAATACAGACTTATTAGAGAATACTATGAAAAATTATATGCTAACAAACTGGATAACCTAGAAGAAATGAACAACTTTCTAGAAAAATACAACCTTCCAAGGCTAACCCAGAAAGAAACAGAAAATCTGAACAGACCAATTACCGGCAACGAAATTGAACTGGTGATCAAAAACCTACCTAAGAACAAAACACCTGGACCAGATGGCTTCACCACTGAATTTTATCAAACATTTCGTGAAGACCTAATACCCATTCTCCTTAAAGTTTTCTGAAGAGTAGAAGAAGAGGGAATACTTCCAAACTCATTCTATGAGGCCAGCATCACTCTAATACCAAAACCAGACACAGACACCACAAAAAAAGAAAATTAGAGACCAATATCCCTGATGAACATAGATGCAAAAATACTCCACAAAATATTAGCAAACTGAATTCAAAATACATCAAAAGGATCATCCATCATGATCAAGTAGGATTTATTCCAGGGATGCAAGGATGGTACAACATACAAAAATCCATCTACATCATCCACCACATCAACAAAAAGAAGGACAAAAACCACATGATCATCTCCATAGATGCTGAAAAAGCATTTGACAAAATTCAACATCCATTCATGATAAAAACTCTCAACAAAATGGGTATAGAGGTCAAGTACCTCAACGTAATAAAGGCCATATATGACAAACCCACAGCCAACATTATACTTAACAGCGAGAAGCTGAAAGCTTTTCCTTTAAGATCAGGAACAAGACAAGGATGCCCACTCTCCCCACTTCTATTCAACATAGTACTGGAGGTCCCAGCCACAGCAGTCAGACAACACAAAGAAATAAAAGGCATCCAGATTGGCAAAGAAGAAGTTAAGCGGTCCCTGTTTGCAGATGACATGATATTGTACATAAAACAACCTAAAGAATCCACCCCAAAACTACTAGATCTAATATCTGAATTCAGCAAAGTTGCAGGATACAAAATTAATATGCAGAAATCTGTGGCATTCCTATACACTAACAATGAACTAGCAGAGAGAGAAATCAGGAAAACAGTTCCATTCACAATTGCATCAAAAAGAATAAAATACCTAGGAATAAACCTAACCAAGGAAGTGAAAGAGCTATACTCTGAAAACGACAAGATACTCATGAGAGAAATTAAAGAAGACACCAATAAATGGAAACACATCCCAGGCTCATAGATAAGAAGAATTAATATTGTCAAAATGGCCATCCTGCCTAAAGAAATCTACAGATTCAATGCAATTCCTATCAAAATACCAACAGCATTCTTCAACAAACTAGAGCAAATCGTTCTAAAATTCATATGGAACCACAAAAGACCCCGAATAGCCAAAGCAATCCTGAGAAGGAAGAATAAAGCTGGGGGGATTATGCTCACAACTTCAAGCTTTACTACAAAGCCACAGTACTCAACACAATTTGGTACTAGCACAAGAACAGACCCATAGACCAATGGAACAGACTAGAGAGCCTTGATATCAACCCAACTATATATGGTCAATTAATATATGATAAAGGAGAGGAGCCATGGACATACAATGGGGAAATGACAACTTCTTCAACAGCTGGTGTTGGCAAAACTGGACAGCTACATGCAAGAGAATGAAACTGGATTATTGTTTAACCCCATACACAAAAGTAAACTCTAAATGGATCAAGGACCTGAATGCAAGTCATGAAACCATAAAACTCTTAGAAGACAACATAGGCAAAATCTCCTGAATATAAGCATGAGCGACTTCTTCCTGAACGCATCTCCTCAAGCAAGGGAAACAAAAGCAAAAATGAGCTCGTGGGACTACATCAAACTAAAAAGTTTCTGTATGGCAAAGGACACCATCAACAGAACAAAAAGGCATCCTACAGTATGGGAAAATATATTTGTAAATTACATATGCGACAAAGGGTTAACATCCAAAATATATAAAGAACTTACATGCCTCAACACCCAAAAAACAAATAACCTGATTAAAAAATGGGCAGAGGATATGAAGAGACAGTTATCCAAAGAAGAAATTCAGATGGCCAACAGACACATGAAAAGATGCTCCACATCACTAATCATCAGGGAAATGCAAATTAAAACCACAATGAGATATCACCTCACACCAGTAAGGATGGCCAGCATCAAAAAGACTAAGAACAACAAATGCTGGCGAGGATGCAGAGAAAGGAAAACCCTCCTACACTGCTGGTGGGAATGTAAGCTAGTTCAACCATTGTGGAAAGCAATATGGAGGTTCCTCAAAAAACTAAAAATACAAATACTATTTGACCCAGGAATCCCACTCCTTGGAATTTACCCAAAGAATATAACTTCTCAGATTCAAAAAGACATATGCACCCCTATGTTTATCGCAGCACTTTTTACAATAGCCAAGAAATGGAAGCAACCTAAGTGTCCATCAGTAGATGAATGGATAAAGAAGAGGTGGTACATATACACAATGGAATACTATTCAGCCATAAGAAAGAAACAAATCCTACCATTTGCAACAACATGGATGGAGCTGGAGGGTAATATGCTCAGTGAAATAAGCCAGGCGGAGAAAGGCAAGTGCCAAATGATTTCCCTCATTTGTGGAGTATAACAATGAAACAAAACTGAAGGAACAAAACAGCAACATGCTCACAGACTCCAAGAAGGAACTAGTGTTACCAAAGGGGAGGGGTGTGGGAGGGCAAGTGGGAGGGTGGGAGAAGGGGATTGAGGGGTATTATGGTTAATACACATGGTGTGGGGGGTCACGGGGAAAACAGGGTAGCACAGAGAAGGCAAACAGTGACTCTGTGGCATCTTACTACACTGACGGACAGTGACTGCATTGGGGTATGGGTGGGGACTTGATAATATGGGTAAATGTAGTAACCACATTGTTATTTCATGTGAAAACTTCATAAGAGTGAATATCAATAATACCTTAATAAAAAAATAGTTAACATAAAGCCATGAGCTTCTTTGATAATTTTTATATCTATGTAGCTGTTGGGAGTTCTGAAAATTCGCAACAAATCATTATTAACTATCATATAAGATCCAACAGGATAGTTTCTGGCATCTCGTGGGCATCACAATTGTTAGCATCACAGATTCCATGTATGTCATCTCGCTGTATTCTCCCAACACCAACGGTACTTATTATTATCCCGTGGGCATCACAATTGTTAGCATCACAGATTCCATGTATGTCACCTCACTGTATTCTCCCAACAACACCAACAGGTAGTTATTATTATCCTGTGGGCAACACAATTGTTAGCATCACAGATTCCATGTATATCACCTCACTGTATTCTCCCAACAACACCAACGGTAGTTATTATTATCCCGTGGGGATCACAATTGTTAGCATCACAGATTCCATGTATGTCATCTCACTGTATTCTCCCAACACCAACGGTAGTTATTATTATCCCGTGGGCATCACAATTGTTAGCATCACAGATTCCATGTATGTCATCTCGCTGTATTCTCCCAACACCAACAGGTAGTTATTATTATCCCGTGGGCATCACAATTGTTAGCATCACAGATTCCATGTATGTCACCTCACTGTATTCTCCCAACAACACCAACAGGTAGTTATTATTATCCCGTGGGCAACACAATTGTTAGCATCACAGATTCCATGTATGTCACCTCACTGTATTCTCCCAACAACACCAACGGTAGTTATTATTATCCCGTGGGCATCACAATTGTTAGCATCACAGATTCCATGTATGTCATCTCACTGTATTCTCCCAACACCAACGGTAGTTATTATTATCCCGTGGGCATCACAATTGTTAGCATCACAGATTCCATGTTGTTAGCATCACAGATTCCATGTATGTCACCTCACTGTATTCTCCCAACACCAATGGTAGTTATTATTATTTATTTCTCTGTATGTGGAAACTGAAGACCAGTGTCTCCAGGATCATAGATCTTTTGGCTGCTGATTCCATCCTTTCCCACCGTATGAACCATTTGCTTAGTGTCACTAAATATAAACTCCTTATTACACAGCAGGCAACGAACACCATGGCAGTTTTTGTGCCCAAGAAACTGGGCTGGAAGTGGGGAAAGGCTGATTGTTACATGGGCTCGGGAATAATCTCTAAATGAAGGCAATTTGATGGCTAAAAAGGACATTGGATGTGCCCAACCTCATCTACCAACCAATGCTTCTGCCTCACCCTGAACACCGCCCATGAATGCATGACTTTACAAAGCAATTTATGTCTGTTCTAATAAACGGGTGGTTTTTCTTTCTACAGGCTGGTCTCTGTTTGGGGAAGATGCATTAATCTCTTCCATGTGACACAGACATTCCTTTCCAAACCTGGCTGGGACCCAACATATTTCCCATTTCTGTCAGTTTTGCATCAACCCCACATGAAGGCAGAAGCCCTCAACTGTCTCATTAAAACACCTATGAGCTACTTCCCTCCCATGTGATATCAATCTTCGGATAATTTCGTTTATGCAGGTGTACACAAACCTCTCTTCATGCTTATCATTCAACAAGTGGTAGCATAAAACACATGCTCAGTGTGGGTTATCATGAAGGTGAATGACACAGTTAACTAAAGCAGTGAGCAGAAACATCCTTGTTGATGTCTTGAAACCCTAATGTCCAAACAAAACCCAACTCTACCAGACCAGTAATCCTATCAAATGACAAACTCCTTTATTAAGACATAACCCAGTCGTATGGTCATATGAAACCACAGAAGCAGCTGATGATTACGGTTCATCTTGTTGTGGCTTACCGACTATCATTTCTAAACACTCATTATAAAATATTTCCTGAGATCATTGTCACTCACTGCTCTGCTGTTTGAAGAAGACATATTATTAGGTTTTGTTTGCTGGGTTTGGGTTAGGTTGGGACTTCTTATTTGTCTCGTTTATACCAATACATATCACTTTCTTAAGCCACTGTGGTAACTCCCAATGCTAATAAAAAGTGACCATCTCGGGAAAGTTGGGAACTATTTCTTAGCAAAATAAGTGTTAAGCGCATGAGCCACGGGACAGTAAGGGCTTATGGTCTGGGTGTGGTAACATGGAGGGAAATTTATAGACAAAAAGAACAGCAAATGCAAAGTAGAGTAAGAGACTGTGGTATAATGCAAAAGTAACTCCCCCAAATCCAAGAGTGTTTTTAGGCAAACATAGGCCCAATCAGAGAAAAGCTGTTATAGGTCAGAGCAACACCCCAAAAAATAAATATTCACCATGGACAACCGACTAGAAAATACATTTTAAGAAAGAGAACTGCATTTACAATAACAAGACTGTTTGAAATCTGGTGAAAAATCCAGCAAAAGACACACAAAATCTTTATGGAGAAATCATTTAAGCCCTTTTGGAAGACATACAAGAAGACCTAAGAAACTGGATTGGACACCATAGTCATGGTTGTAAAGACTTAATATCCTATAGATGTGATTATTCCCTTGAATAACTCACATATGCAAACAGCATTTCATGGAACTTGTTGGAGTGATCCCAAAGGTCATTTGAAAGAGCAAAGGTACAAAATAGTAAGATAACTCTGAAGTCAAAGAATAAAATCAATAAGACCCCATAAAATGATATACCATACCAAATATCAAGACTTAAGAATAAGCTTTAGTGATTAAAACAGTGTGGTATTGACCGAGGGACTAATTTAACAAAAATGAGAGCCCAGAAATAGACCTTCACATTATGGCAACTTGAAATATGAGAGAAGTGGCGTTATAAATCAGTTGAGAAAGGGTAAGCTAATTAATAAATGGTGCTATGAAAAGTGGCTATCCATATGGAGAAAGACAAAATGTCCCACACTCTATCAATTAGTTTCAGATAGACCAAAGAGTCCATCACGTACTAGAATTGGGATCTTTAACAAGTTGTTTAATCTCCCCATTTCCCAGCTCCCTCATCTATAAAATGGGAATAATAATAGTGTGTAACTCCTAGGGTTGTCATGGAGATTAAATGAGGTAATTTTTGTAAAGTAGTTAAAATAGCATCTGACACATTTGCTAAATAAATAGATTAAAGTCAAAGGGTAAAGACAAAACTGAAAACTTCTGGAAGAAAATACATGCACATATCTTCATGACATCAGGAAAAGTGAGAATTTTTTAAGCTAGATTCAAAAATCATGAACATACTGAAAAAGATGAAGAAATTTGACTACATTAACGTTTACAAATCTTCACAACTAAAGATTGCATAACTAACATTTAAAATCAACCCAAGACTGAGAGAAGACATTTGCATCAGATATAAGCAATATACAGAGTATATAAAGGGCTCCTACAAATAAGAAAAAGGCAAACAATCCCATAGAAGGTATGGGCAAAGGACATGAACAGACAGTTCAAATGAGAGGACATCTAAAAGGTCAGTAAATGTATGAATTGGCTTCAAACTCACTGATAACCAGGGAGACATGACACCACTACACAATATCCCCGTAGACCCATTAGTCTAGCAGTCCTTGCAGAGGAAGCAGAGAAATGGGAATGCTCATATACTGCTGCTGGAATCATAATTTGTACAACCATATTGGAGAGAAATTTGGAAATATCCAGTATATCTAAAGCTTAGCATACCCTAGATTCCAATATAACCTCCCTACTGTCAGAGCCGGCTTCTCACACAGGCTCCCCATTTCCATAAATAACTCCATTTTTCCAGTTGCTTAGATGGAAAGTCTTGGAGCCACCCTTGACTCCTGTTTCTCTCACTACATCTGACCCCTCAGAAAGCCTATTGGCTTTATGTCAAAATATATCCAGAATCTTACCATGTCTCACCGCCCCCACCAATGCCTCAGGTCCAAGGCCCCATCATCTCTTCCTGGACCAACACAATAGCCTCTTACAGGTCTGTCTCCTTCCACTCTTACTGCCTTTTAATCAGCCAGCGTGGTCCTGTTAAAACTCAAGTCAGTTCAAGTTACTCCTCAGCTCAAAATCCTCCCCTGGTTCTCCACTGCATTCAGAATAAAACCCAGCGGTGTCAAATGGCCATAAGACCCTCCACAATCTGGTTCCATTTCTTCTCTGACCTCACGTCCTGCTACCTTCCCATCTCCTCTCACACACGGACCTTGGCACTGCTCTTTGAATTTGGGGTATGCTTCCACGGGTCCTTTGCACTTGCAGTTTCCTGTGGTTGGGATGCTTTTCGCCCATAAACCCATACCTCCTTGATAACCTTACACAAATGGCACTTTCCCAGTGAAGACTTTGCCGGGCTGCTTCACATAAATTCCAACACCACCACCCTACGTCCCCCCCAGCCTCAAATAAATATATACTCACATGATCCAAAGCCTTCTTCCCCACCTTACCATTTAGTCTGTTCTTTTTTCATCCTTTCTTCCTTTTGGGGGAGGGTTGGGGTATCTTTCTCATCCCTTTCAAAATGTAAGCTTTTGGAGGACACAAATCTATGTCCCTTCAGTTCACTATGATATCCCTCAGAACCGTGCCCAGTACATAGTAGATACTCAGTAAGTATTGGTCAAATAAATAAATGACTAGATGAATTGTCCGGCTACAATCCTTCCAGGCATCCAGGACTGGAAACAGAAGTGAGTGAAGGAAAGAAGACAAAGAGGCCTCATCCTCAGGGAATGAACAGTCTCCTGGAGGAAAAAAAAAAGAGCTAATACATAAATATATGAAGAGATCATTTAAAATAATTAAGGAAGTTATGAAGGCAAGTTCTGTTGTTTCCACCCCACCAGCCTGGGGTTTTTGTTTTGTATGCTGTGTGTCATACTAACTGTGAAAGCATGTCATCCACCACCCAAGGGCCCGTCACTCCTTGGTATTCTTCCTTGTTCTTTCCTATGGGCCAGATTCCGAGAAGTCAGAAATGGATGTTACTGTCTTTTGTTCCAGCATCAAAGGGGATCTCACTCAAATTTGTCGTTGATGACATAAGCCTGAGTGACACATTGGAGAACTCCTTCTCTTTTGGCAGATACAATTCAGCCTCACAGATTGGTCATGCACTCAAAAAGAGAAGGTGAACAGCTATCCACCGGGTGGAGCAGATTCTTTGGGAAGAGGGGCTTCATCTCTCCTTTCGCTGGTGGAATTCCATGACATTTTTAGGACTAACAAGGATTCCAGAAGCCCACATTGCAATGGTGAGATGCAGAAGGCCTTTGGAACATGGAGCTCTAAATCACCAATTTTTCATCATTTCTTCCAGCCCAGCCCTAAATCCACACTTGGGTGCATTTAAGAAGTAGGTGAAAGATCTTGGGAAAGAAGCCATAGACTGCTTGAAGATTCCACTAGAGGAGATGAACTGTCTTTACTGAACCCAGATATAAAGCAAGGCACTCGCTCACAAGGAGTCCCACCACAGGGCCAGAGCACGTTGTCCTGGGTGGCTCCCCGTGAACACGCTGCCTGCGTAGCGTGAAGGTTGTGACCTTTCACCCCATTTAGCAGGCATGGATCTGTTTTTCATTGTCTTCACCACATATTCTCTCCGTAGTGTATGTTGCCATTGTTGACTTACAGAGTATCAAAAAGAAACAAAACAAATCTCCAAACAGCTGAATTTGGCCAGAGCCAAAAGCAGCTCACAGAATTGGAGCTGACCTTACTCAAAGCTGGGCAAGAAGACAGAGGCTTACAAAAATGCCTTTTGTTTGAACCAAAGACTGAAGCCAAGGCATCTGCGTTCAGAAGTTCTTGTGCACGGATGAACCTGTGATCCCAGCCTGCATACGCCAGCTGGACAAGGGGCTGGCTCCTGGCCGCTGCGCCCAGAGAAGTGAAGCCGCGACCTGCCTTGCTTTGGCACCGGAGCATCTCTAGCCCCATGGAGCTTGGAGAGTTTTAAGAGCCCCTCATCCAGGGCCACAGATCTGTGTCCGAGTTGATAAGTGTACTCCCATACGAGGCGCACAGCATCCACTAACTCAGTGACACATTCTGTTCTAACTGCATCAGCCTGAAACTCAATTGCCCAAGGATGCCGCGTCTGTCAGTAAGACTTCAACCTTAAAGAATCTACGCCTCCCTGGGTCTCACGCCCTGGTAACCAGCACCCAGCTCAAGAAACGGAATGACTGGTGCCTCAGAAGCCCCCCTGCCTGCCCTCCTAGACCCTGCACTGCCCAGAGCAGCCGCTCTGCTCACATCTAACCACACGGGCGCTTCGGGTGAACAATTCCGATGATGATTGCCTCGTTACTACACGTGCGGTCGGCAAGTTACTCACGTTACACTCCTTAGTCTGTACCCTGCTCCCAGATGGCAGAGCAGAGAGACACGAATCCAGCTGCCAGGTTGGATTCCTGGCTCCACCATGACACACCCTCATGAAGCCTGTTTCTTCACCTTCAAAGTGAGGGCAGCACAGTAGGATTACCGTGAGGAGGGAATGAGACACTACGGGTAACGTGCAGACCTGACTCCCACACACAGGAAACGACCTGAATCCCTCCCTTCCCTTGCTCTCTTCTGCCTCCCTCCATTCATTCCTTCCATTCTTTTGTCTTTCACTCACTCATTCTTTCTGTCCATTCTCTTCAGCAGTGTCTCCTGGGAGCAGGGCTGGCACCTCCCGCCTTGGAAGCTTTGCATACAGCCATTAGGCCCCAAGGCAGGTCCCTGGCACCTGGGAGCTCTTGCCCTGACCTCACACCCTATCCAGAGCACAGATCAGGGGCCAGGCCTGCAGCTCCCACCCCTCACCCCTCCCTCAGCCTGTGGTCCCCGGGGGCAGCCCCCAGGCTGCAGGCTCTTTCCTGGCAAACCCCTGCCCCGTGTCTCCTCATGCTCCCTCTGACCCAGAGGGCCCGGGCATCCCCCTGCATTTCACGGGCACTCCCTCCCTCAGGTAGCCCCTCAGTCAGCATCCAGACCTTTTCATTAGATTTCTTAAACCCTCCCCTTTCTCAATGTCCATTTCCACTGCCTTAATTCATTCCAACATTTTTCTCCTTGGATTATGACACCTTCATAATGGAACCTGCCCCACAAGGTGTTTTCACTGTGGGGTTCCAAGGTGCAGAGCAGAGCGACCAAGGCCCTCTAAGGTATGCCTCTCCTGTCCCCCGGCCTACCCCAGCCTCACTCCCTCAGGGTCCTTGGTGCCTTAGCCCACACCTGAGATACTCAGCCTGAAACTCTCCACCCTCTTCACCCTCGGGGCTTGGCCCACATCTCCCCAGCCCCCAGGTCTCTGCCCAGGCAGCAAGTCCTCTTGCCACAGCCCCTGTGTCCCATAGTGGGGGTGCAGCCATGCAGTCTGTTCCACTGACTTTGCTTCTGGAAACCCCGTGTTCTGCACATAAGAGAGCAGGTCTCCAGGCCTTTCCTGTCTCTTCTGCACATATCGAACTATATGCCAGGCAGGGGTGGGGACACAGGGACATGGGAGAGTGTGAGGAATGGCCCTGAATCTGGAGTTCATGGCCCAGCATCCTGGTCTCACTAGACAAGGCTGGAGTGATGGCTTCAGGGCCGCCCACAGATGCTGCTTCCTCTGTCATCCGAAGCATCCCTCACCAGGATGGAACCAGCCATGGTAGCATCTATTAGAGAGCTTCTTGTGTTGTGGATATTTCAGCAGGAATCAGACAGAAACACTTTTCCTGATGAGCTAGACCACCCCAGCTTTGACTAGACTGTTCGGAAGGTCAAGGTGGGCCCGTGAAGTGTGTTCCCAGCAGCCTCCATACAGGTCACCCAGCAGCCTGCTGCCCCCTCCACCCCAACCAGCCTGTGACCAGCTTCACACTGCAGCCCCTTAGTCCCAAATGTCTCCTCACGTACAACGGAAAAGAGATTGGGGGCCTTACAAGTTCCCAGGAGAAGAAAGAAAAATCCAAGAAAATATAGTCCATTCAGCAAAACATAGAAAACAAAAATAACTATTCAAAGAAACACCAAACAGAGAATAACAGGATGAAAGTCGGAGCAAGTGTATTGTTACAATAATATATGTAAGTGAGATACATTCAATTAGGGTCAAAGTTACTATATGCTTCCTGAACAAGGAGGTCCTCAGCAAAGCAATACAGAAAGCCTGAATGAGAAGGTAGAGGCGTGCCAGGCAGGTGTTGGCAAGGATGCAGAGAAAGCAGGGTCTTTCATATTAATATCTTAAAACTAATTGAATTTAAAGTTTAAAAAGTCATTAAAATTACAGGAAAACCACATTAGAGTAATGAAGACTATAATCCAGAAAAATATTTGACTGTCATAATCCTTTGTGTCAGATAATATATCATTAAATATCAGGCAAATTTGTTATAAATAGAGTAGGACATGTCCTGAGATATGCTCATTCTCAAAAATAGTTTCCCCTCCTGCACAACAAAGGGGATGTCAACAAAATGAAAAAGCTGAATGGGAGAAAATATTTGCAAATCATATATCTGACAAGGGGTTAATATCTAAAATATATGAATAACTCATAAAGTTCAATAACCAAAAAACAAACAGTCTGATTTAAAAATGGACAGAGGATCTGAACAGACATTTTTCCAAAGAAGAAATACAGATGGCCAACCAGCACATGAAAAGATGCTTCACATCACTAATCATCAGGGAATGTGAATCAAAACCATGAGATTCACCTCGCACAAGTTAGAATGAACAAGTGTTGGCAAGGATGTGGAACAAAGGGAACCCTTGTACACTGTTGGTGGGAATGTAAATTGACGCAGCCACTGTGGAAAGCAGTATGGAGGCTCCTCAAAAAACTAAAAATAGAAATACCATACACCCAGGAATTCCACCTCTGGGTATTTACCCGAAGAAAACTAAAACACAAACTCACAAAGATATCTGCACCTCCATGCCCATTGCAGCATTACTTACAATAGCCAAGACTGGAAGCAACCTAAGTGTCCATCAGTGAACAGATAAAGAAGAAGTGGTAAATATACACAATGGAATATTATTCGGCCATAAAAAAGAATGACGTCTTGCTGCGACAACATGGAGGGTACTCTGCTAAGTTAAATAAGTCAGAAAACAATAATACTGTGGAATCTAAAAAAAAAACATAATAAATCCAGCTCAAAGATACAGAGAACAGATTAGTGGTTGCCAAAGACAGAGGAAAGGGGAATGGATGGAATGAGTGAAAGGGGTCAAAAGGTACAAACTTCCAGTTTTAAAATAAATAAGTCCTGGGATGCAATGTACAAAATGGTGACTATAGTTAATAATACTGCACTGCATAGTTGAAAGCTGCTAAGAGAATAAGCCTTCAAAGTTCTCATCACAACAAAAAAATTTCTTGTAACTATGTATGGTGACAGATGTTAACTGACTTACAATGATCATTTTGCAATATATTCAAATACCAAATCACTATGCTGTCCATCTGTAACTAATATAATGTTATATGTCAGTTACATCTCACTTTAAAAAATAGCTTCTCCATATCATTCTCTATGCTCTTACCCTGTTTAGGTTTTCTAATACTTATCAGGACATGAAATTTTATTATTTATATTTACCTGGTAATTGTCTATCTCCCTGCACTAGACAATAAGTTACACATGATTCCAAGCACTACAGTAATACTAGTATGCTAAGCATTAAATATGTATTAATTGAATTAATCAATTAATCAATAATGAAATGAGAATATTCCCCAAATTGGAAATGAGAAAAGAAATTTTTTTCCAAACACGAAGAACACTAAAGCAATTGCAGGAGAATATTTTTTCAATTTTCTGGTACTAAATGAGAGAACTTGGATAAAATTAAAAAGTTTCCTAGGAAAAATTAAGTCACCAGTATTAACAGAAATATAGATTCTTTTTAAAAAGATAATTTGGCTAGCCAGATAGATAGACACACATATGGCCAACCAAATATATACACACACATTTACAGAAGTCTTTAAATATTTCATATTATTAATTTTAAAAATATGATTGGAAAATTAACAAAGTAATTCTATGAGGTATATGCCCAAGAGACGAATTACCACCTGATTTGGTAATTACATCTTTGGCTTTAATAGATTATGTTAAATTTTTTTCAAAATGATCATATTATACCCTCACCAGCAATGCCTAAGCGTTCCTATTGTACTGACAGCTGGTATGGTCATACTTTCCATTTTTGCCAAGTTGGGGGATTTAAATTTTCATGTTGTGGTTTTAATTTGCATTTCTCTGATAACTAATGAGGTAGAGCATTTTCCACATGCCCTATGGGTTTTGATATTTCTTTTTATAAAATATATCTTTAGTTTTTCTATTAGGTTCTTTGTCTTCTTGGTTTGTAAGTTTATTTATGAGTACTAAACACTAATCCTCTGTGGTTGTGTCTGTTGGGAATATGTTTTCTCTGCTTGTGGTTTGTCTATTCACTTTCTGCATGGGACTTTTTGATGAACATAAGTTCTTAATTTGTGGTTAAGTTTATTAAACTATTTCTGGTGTGTGCTTTTTATGTCTTGTTTGAGAAATTTTTCCAAATGCTGGAAGTCATAAAGATAATCCCCTATATATGTTTTTCTAAAAGCTTTTAAATCTTGCCTTTCACATTAATGTTGCATACCAAGTCCTATGATCCAAGTACTATTCTAAGCATTTTGTATATATTAACTGGTTTACTCCTCTAACAAGAGATCAGGTAAGTATAATTATTATCCTATTATCCCATTTCACAGATAAAGAGACTGGGACCCTGAGAGGTTAAATAACTTGACCAATGTTACGTAACTAGAAATGATGGAAAGTTCATGCTATTAACCACTCTACTGGTAAATTTCAAATTTATTATTTTAATAACTTCTCATGTCATTTTTGGTGTACAGAAATACAAATAACTTTCGTGTATGAATTTTATGTCCAGTTATCTTGCTAGGCCCTCATTATTCTCATAATTTCACTGCATATTCTGTGGGATTTAACATACATACAACAGTATACCTACAAAAAATCATATTTATAATTCTTCCATTCCGGTTGTTATACCTCTGAATTAGTTTTCCGCTTTTATTGTGAGCCTTTCCCACAATATGGAGGATTAGAATTTTTGATTCCTTCAGCATTTGGTCAAACTGCTAATAAAATGAACTGGGCCTGGTGTTTCCTTAAGGACAGACTTTTTTAAACTAAGAATTCATGTCTTTCATGAATATAGATTGATTCAGCTTTCCTATTTCTTCTTGAGTCAGTTTTGGTCATTTAAATTTTCTGTATTTCCACTTCACTTGATTTCAGATACATTATTGTACCACTGTTCATTAGATTCTATTTCAGTATCTTTTAAATCTGAATTTTATTGTGATTGTGGTTTTTTTTCATTCCTGGTATTGATAATTTTTTTTAATGCCTTCCCTTTTTTATTATTCTATCTTAACAAAGCTTTGGCAGTTTTTGAGACTTTCCAAAAGAACAAATGTAATGTTATCTTATCTATTATATCTTTGTTTTGCACACCATTAATTCCTACTCTTATCCTTAGTATTTATTTTATTCTACTTGGCTAAAAAGTCTGTGTTTTTACCCTTTTGTTTTTATTTTAATATAAACATTTAAAGCTACAAATTTTCCCTTAAATATTAGTTTAACTGTAACATGCAAGTTTTGATATGTAGTATCTTATTTATTTTTCATTCCTGAAGAATTTCCATTATATTTTCTTTGTCCCATAAGTTACTTAGAAGTATGTTTTTAAACTACCAAACAGGTGATAATTTTATTAAATGTCTTTTGGGTTTTAATTTTTTAGTTAATCACACTGTGGACTCAGAATATGGTATGTGTAATAATAATTTATTAGTGAACCCAAGTTTAAAATATATCTCCCTGGAAGTGCAATATTTTATCAATAGCTATCCTCTTTTTCTCTAATAATGCACTTTTCCTTACATTCTTTCTTCTGATACTTCTGTTACGATATGAGCTCTCTTTTAGTCAGTATATCCCCAAGATATTTTTCCATTCTTGTTTTTCAAACATTCAGTGTCCTTACGCTTTAGGTAAGTCTGTTAGAAATATTTTATGGCTACATGTTGTTTTATCCAGTTTTACATGCACTTTGTTTTAAGAAAAAACACCATTTACAACTATTGTGATTGTAGATATAGTAACTTATTTCTACCATACTATTTTGTACTTCTTATTAGTCTTTCTTTTTCTGTTTTTTTTTTTTTTAATTTTCCTTCTTTTGGATTAGTGGTGGTTTTCCATTATCTATGAGCTGGATCTATTATTTTTTTCTTTTTTAGATTCCACAGTATTATCCTTCTCTGTCTGATATTTCACTTAGCATAATGTCCTCAGGGTTCATCCATGTTGTCACAAATGGCAGGGTTTCATTCTTTTTTATGGCTGAATAATATTTCATTGTGTATATGTACCACATCTTCTTTATCTGTTCACTGATGGACACTTAGGTTGCTTCCAATCTTGGCTATTGTAAGTGATGTTGCAATGGGCATGGAGGTGCAGATATCTTTGTGAGTTTCTGTTTTAGTTTTCTTTGCATAAATACCTAGAAATAGAATTACTGAGTCATATGATATTTCTGTTTTTAGTTTTTTGAGGAACCTCCATACTACTTTCCACAGTGGCTACATCAATTTACATTCCCACCAACAGTGTAGAAAGGTTCCCATTTCTCTACATTCTTGCCAACATTTGTTATCTCTTGTCTTTTGGTTAGTAGTCATTCTGACTGGTGTGAGACAGGTTAGTGGCTGCCAAAGACAGGGAGGAAGGGGATGAATGGAACGGTTGAAGGGTGTCAAAAGGTACAAACTTCCAGTTTTAAAATAAATAAGTCCTGGGGGGGGTGTAATGTACAGCATGGTGACTATAATTAATAATACTGTATTGCTTATTTGAAAGTTGTTAGGAGACTAAATCTTAAAAGTTCTCATCACAACAAAAATATTTCTCGTAACCATGTGTGCTGACAGATGTTAGCTGATTTACAGTGATCATTTTGCAATATATACAAACACTGGGTGGTTTGCCTACCTTTCCATCTTTGAACCTCCTCATCATTTCTGGCTTCTAAGGATGCTCCTTTTTTCACATGTGTTTAACCATGCATTTTTAAAGATTTTGTAACATTTTATCCAGCATTTTCAAACATTCTGTACTGATATTGGTTTTTCCCAGATGTCTAGTCACACTGCCAAAAATGGAAATCTCATCTCCGGGTTTTGCCATAGAGTTTCTTTCTTCCTTCTTTCCTTTTCCTTCACTTGCTTCCCTCTCTTTCCTTCCTCCCTCCCTCCTCCCCCCACCCTCTTCTCTTTCTCTCTCTCTCTCTCTCTCTCTCTCTCTCTCTCTCTCTCTCTCTCTCTCTCTCTCTCTCTCTCTTTCTTTCTCTTTTCTTTCCTTCCTTACTTCAGTGTTTGGAAAGTACAGAAAGAAAATACAACTCCTGTGACTAATGTAAAGTCTTCCAATCTTAAGTAAATATTAGGAAAAATATCACCTCAGACAGTAGTATGAGAGAGCCAACCTAACTCCAACAGTTTGACACCACATTCCAAACACTGGTTTGTATTTGAAATAAGAATTGTAGATGGCTATTTTCAGCAATCCAATTTCTGATGAGTTGGTCCTTAGATAATTAAGTCGATCACTTCTAAGGAATAACCAACTAGGGTTTAATTGAGGACAATGTGAAAGAACATTCTATTACTCAGTGAGTAAATGCTTAGTCCTTTGGGAGGATTTAAAGGGAAGGAAAATGGAAGCAGTTCTGGGAAAAGCAACACTGGCTTTTCCCAGGGGGACCAAGGTTGGGATGTGGCTGAGCTTCCAGTGACTGGACAAATAGCAAGAGTTGAGAGAAGATAGTGGAGTACTGAAGTGTCTAGAAGATAAGAGGTCTGTGATGAGTTAATAGCTGATCTCACACCTGGGGAGAGTCTTGTGGACCCAAGCAAGAAGGCCCTGTTTTCCTTCTTCAATTTGGAAATGTTGTGAAGGGTGATAGTTGTATGAAGATACGTGAAAAAAACCCACACTTTACTTAAACTCTAGAGTGTTAAGGTTTATTGTGGTGTGTGCTCATCAAAACTCTTTATAATTGATTTCAGTGAAGAAGCACTGCTCAATGGGGTGATTACAATGGTGAGGGAGGGGGAATATGCTAGATAAATTATGTGCTTTTTACAAAAGCTATTCTTTTTTGAGTGCCTACTCCAGCTTGGGCAAAGCATGTAAATCTTTCTGTGCCTCCATTTGCTCATCGGACATACGCAGATATTAAGGCCTACTTAGGTGTCAGGAAATCAAATTAAGTCAGCTGGAACCTGGAGGAGAACACCCGTGCTTGATTAGGTGAGCCAAGCACTGGTAAGGAGGTGCGCACCAGAGGTAGCCAGAACCAGGGGTCTGCGCTTTGCCCACCTCACTTGAGCTCAGTGGGAAGAGTGAAGAAACACGGGAGCAGATTTAGGGGTAAAGGGCTCCTGTTCTCCAGACTGGTTTCCAGAGCCTTCCACTGCATTCAGGTGACAGCCTGGACTCCCTCAGAGAAGCAAATGCTTCCAGCACTTGGGGAGTAGAGAGGGCTGATGCAGCCGAGGATTACGATGCAGGCTCTGTGCCATTTCTCCTGAATTGCTGCTTCCTAGACCCCAGAATTTTGTTTCCTTTTTGCTTTTTTTGTGTTCTGTTGTGTTTTTGTTTGGTTTTTTTTTTACCAATATCAAGGTATTCCTTTCATTCCTCACAAAGGGGAGTTCCCAACAGCAGCCTATAGCTATTCAGTTAGAAAATTATGCTCAGTGAAATAAGCCAAGCCGAAAAAGACAAGTATCAAATGATTTCCCTCATTTGTGGAGTATAAGAACTAAGAAAAAACTGAAGGAACAAAACAGCAGCAGACTCAACAGAACCCAAGAACGGACTAATAGTTACCAAAGGGAAAGGGACAGGGGAGGATGGGCGGGAAGGGAGGGGCAAGGGGGAAAAAGGGGGCATTACGATTAGCAGATGTAATGTTGGGGGGGCATGGAGAGGGCTGTACAACCCAGAGAGGACAAGTACTGACTCTATGGCATCTCACTATGCTGATGGACAGTGACTGTAATGGGGTTGGGTGGGGGGAAACCTGATGAAGGGGGTAGTGTAATCACCATAATATTACTCATTTAATTGTAGATTAATGATATCAAAATAAACATTAAAAAAAACAAAAAACAAAAAGAAAACCACAGGGAAACTCCTTTCATGGGCCTGCACGGATCATCGACAAACACTACAGAGAGGAAGCTTCTCCATGGGGAGAATCGCAGTGGCAGGTGGAGAGTGTTGCTGGTTCCTGGGTACTGAGGAAGCGTTCCAGTGGAAACAGGCAAGTCCCTTCAAAGAGGCTGGAAAGGGCTCTGTGCAGTGCTAATCAGTGCAACATTGTTACAAGGGCAAGAGCGAAATCTAGAAGGTCAAAGGCGTCTAAAGCAGATTGGGCTCCCCTTCCAGCCAGCCCTGTATGGGCTCACTCAGGATGTACCTGCTTCTACCACTGCTTGCAGGGGCTCCCCCTCAGGCCTCTCCTCCCAGAGGTTCCTTTTATGCCAAGTTAGGGCCTTTGTGACTTTTAAAACTCAGAACCTGGAATAATAAATTAACACTCAGGGGAGAAAGGGACATCGTGGAGGGGTCTGGATGGGGTGGGGTTAAAGAGGGGTTGCAGACACCTCCCAACCTGACCCAGCTTGAGAACAAAGAAGACGTAGAGCAGCATTTCCATCTGGTCCCTGCTCTTCTTCCTGCTCCTCCTCCTTCTTCTTTGAGAAATATAAAGAACTGGATTTTTTTTTTATTATCATTAATTTACAATTACATGTGCAATATTACGATTATTAAACTACCCCTTCATCAGGTCCCCCCCACCAACCCCATTACAGTCACTGTCCATCAGCGTAGTGAGATGCTATAGAATCACTACTTGTCTTCTCTGAGTTGTACTGCCCTCCCCGTGCCCCCCCAACATTACATCTGCTAATCGTAATGCCCCTTTTTCCCTCTTATCCCTCCCTTCCCGCCCATTTTCCCCAGTCCCTTTCCCTTTGGTAACTATTAGTCCGTTCTTGGGTTCTGTGAGTCTGCTGCTGTTTTGTTCCTTCAGTATTTTTTCTTTGTTCTTATACTCCACATATGAGTGAAATCATTTGATACTTGTCTTTTTCGGCTTGGCTTATTTCACTGAGCATAATACCCTCTAGCTCCATCCATGTTGTTGCAAATGGTAGGATTTGTTTTCTTCTTATGGCTGAATAATATTCCATTGTGTATATGTACCACATCTTCTTTATCCATTCATCTACTGATGGACACTTAGGTTGCTTCCATTTCTTGGCTATTGTAAATAGTGCTGCAATAAACATAGGGGTGCATCTGTCTTTTTCAATTGGGCTGCTGCATTCTTAGGGTAAATTCCTAGGAGTGGAATTCCTGGGTCAAATGGTATGTCTATTTTGAGTTTTTTGAGGAACCTCCATACAGCTTTCCACAATGGTTGAACTAATTTGCAGTCCCACCAGCAGTGTAGGAGGGTTTCCTTTTCTCCACATCCTCGCCAACATTTGTTGTTGTTTGTGTTTTGGATGTTGGCCATCCTCACTGGTGTGAGGTGATATCTCATTGTGGTTTTAATCTGCATTTCTCTGATGATTAGCGATGTGGAGCATCTTTTCATGTGCCTGTTGGCCATCTGAATTTCTTCTTTGGAGAAGTGTCTATTCATGTCCTCTGCCCATTTCTTAATTGGATTATTTGCTTTCTGTTTGTTAAGGTGCATGAGTTCTTTATATATTTTGGATGTCAACCCTTTATCAGATACGTTTTTTATGAATGTATTCTCCCATACTGTAGGATGTCTTTTTGTTCTACTGATGGTGTCCTTTGCTGTACAGAAGCTTTTCAGCTTGATATAGTCCCACTTGTTCATTTTTGCTTTTGTTTCCCTTGCCCGGGAGATATGTTCATGAAGAAGTTGCTCATGTTTATGTCCAAGAGATTTTTGCCTATGTTTTTTTCTAAGAGTTTTATGGTTTCATGACTTACATTCAGGTCTTTGATCCACCTTGAGTTTACCTTTGTGTATGGGGCTAGACAGTAGTCCAGTTTCATTCTCTTACATGTAGCTGTCCAGTTTTTCCAACACCAGCTGCTGAAGAGGCTGTCATCTCCCCATTGTATATCCAAGGCACTTTTATCAAATATTAATTGACTGTATATGTTTGGGTTAATGTTTGGATTTTCTATTCTGTTCCACTGGTCTGTGGGTCTGTTTTTGTGCCAATACCAAATTGTCTTGATTACTGTGGCTTTGTAGTAGAGCTTGAAGTCAGGGAGTGTAATTCCCCCTGTTTTATTCCTCCTTCTCAGGATTGCTTTGGCTATTCGGGGTCTTTTGTGGTTCCATATGAATTTTAGAATTATTTGTTCCAGTTCATTGAAGAAAGCTGTTGGTAGTTTGATAGGGATTGCATTGAATCTGTACATTGCTTTAGGTAGTATAGCCATTTTGACAATATTTATTCTTCCTAGCCAAGAGCATGGGATGCATTTCCATTTGTTAGTGTCCTCTTTAATTTCTCTTAGGAGTGTCTTGTAGTTTTCAGAGTACAGGTCTTTCACTTCCTTCATTAGGTTTATTCCTAGGTATTTTATTCTTTTTGATGCAATTGTGAATGGAATTGTTTTTCTGATTTCTCTTTCTGTTAGTTCATCATTAGTGTATAGGAAAGCAACAGATTTCTGTGTGTTAATTTTGTATCCTGCAACTTTGCTGAATTCAGATATTAGTTCTAGTAGTTTTGGAATGGAATCTTTAGGGTTTTTTATGTACAGTATCATGTCATCTGCAAATAGTGACAATTTGACTTCTTCTTTACCAATCTGGATGCCTTGTATGTCTTTGTTTTGTCTGATTGCTGTGGCTAGGACCTCCAGTACTATGTTGAATAGCAGTGGAGAGAGTGGGCATCCTTGTCTTGTTCCCGATCTTAGATGAAAAGCTTTCAGCGTCTCGCCGTTAAGTATGATGTTAGCTGTGGGTTTGTCATATATAGCCTTTATGATGTTGAGGTACTTGCCCTCTATACCCATTTTGTTGAGAGTTTAAATCAGGAATGGATGCTGAATTTTGTCAAATGCTTTTTCAGCATCTATGGAGATGATCATGTTGTTTTTGTTCTTCTTTTTGTTGATGTGGTGGATGATGTTGATGGATTTTCGAATGTTGTACCATCCTTGCATCCCTGGGATGAATCCCACTTGATCATGGTGTATGATCCTCTTGATGTATTTTTGAATTCGGTTTGCTAATATTTTGTTGAGTATTTTTGCATCTACGTTCATCAGGGATATTGGTCTGTAATTTTCTTTTTTGGTGAGGTCTTTGCCCGGTTTTGGTATTAGAGTGATGCTGGCTTCATAGAATGAGTTTGGAAGTATTCCCTCCTCTTCTATTTTTTGGAAAACTTTAAGGAGAATGGGTGTTATTTCTTCTCTATATGTCTGGTAGAATTCAGAGGTGAATCCATCAGGCCCAGGGGTTTTGTTCTTGGGTAGTTTTTTGATTACCAATTCGATTTCGTCACTGGTGATTGGTCTGTTTAGTTTTTCTGTTTCTTGCTTGGTCAGTCTTGGAAGGTTGTATTTTTCTAAGAAGTTGTCCATTTCTTCTATGTTTTCCAGCTTGTTAGCATATAGATTCTCATAATATTCTCTTATGATTCTTTGTATTTCTGTGGGGTCCGTCGTGATTTTCCTTTCTCATTTCTGATTGTGTTTATGTGTGTAGATTCTCTTTTTCTCTTAATGAGTCTGGCTAGGGGTTTATCTATTTTGTTTATTTTTTCAAAGAACCAGCTCTTGGTTTTATAGAACTGGATTATTTTGAAGGAACTGTTGGTAGCTGGACTATGTTCATTTGACCACAACAGTGCTCTGGGACTGAACCACAAGGGTTTCAGCTTTTTATAAGTGTTACGTAATAGGGACACCATGAGATGTGAAATCAGCTTCAAAACAAGTTTCTTCCCAAAACCTCCTGGACAACATCCCAAGCAAGGTCCAGGCTGGCTCAGGGCCCCACCATCCCCTGGAGCTGCCTCTCTCTAAGCTGGCAGGATGAGATGAATGTTGCCCAATAGTTAAGACTATTCCTATTTATGCAGAAAAGCCAACCGCAGGAAGAAGTGCGAGGGGATTGCTTGTGGCAGGTGGAAAGCCATCAAAAGAAAACCAAAGCAAATTAAAATGTTTCTTTTGAAGCAAATGAACCAGAACAGATTGGTGAAAATATATACCATAACATTTGGAAGAAAACTTTCAGGATAGTGCTTGTTGGAGAGGAGTTGTTTCTGTTGCCCTTTAGAGTTGTTAATGGGTAGGATGTGAATCAAAAGACATGTCCACACACTTCCAAACACATGGGCCAAGAAATTTAATTCAATTGCAAAAATTATATATATAATGTCAATTGTCTAGGTATCTAGAATCACATATCAGTTGGAGTTTTTTCATTGAAAGCAGGTAAACATAGACAAATTTTATAATGAAGTAAATATTCAGTCTTACATGTCAACCTTAATTCTTCTATATTCAGATGAGAGTATATCCTGAGTGATGTTAGAGAAAGGAATTTTAAATAAAATCATAGAAAAATGTTCTGTGCTTGACAGTTACTCTAAGCAGTTCCAAGTATACAAGGTATTTTCATGGTGTGCTAAAACATCTTTGTCGTGAAAGACAGAGTTAGCAAATAAAATTACAAAAAGAACACAACTATAATATAATGTCAATGTCAATATATTTGTGATAGAATCCAACTCTTTGGCTCTTTCCTTATAACATTATAAAATATAAGACATTTCTAAGAAAATGTCACAACTTGTATATATGGCAAAAACACACCAAAAAAAGCATTCTGAGAACACCAATGATAATATTGTTAAACATTCTGAGATTATGCATTAAATATTCTCTATTAAAGCCTCTTAGCTCCCTTAATTTTTCCCAAATAGCATTATGAAGTTATGTCAGGGTAATCAGATGGAAACAGAACTATTGAAAATATCCTCAAAAAAAAGTGAAAAGATGCCAAAACTCACACAAGGACTTAATAATCATATTATTTATGATGGAAAATAATGTTTTTGCCAGAAATGGTACTCTCTTTTTACAAGTCAGGCATTTTTTTTATGTTTAATTTTATATACGGGACTTTTGCCTGGTCTTATTATTAAATTATTTCCTCTCAACCTCCTCTAAGTTTTGTTCTTCTGCTTTTGGCCATATCAGATCACTGAATTCTGCAACAGCAGCAATGAAGGTAAAAGCTAACTTCTATATCATGCTGACTGCGTCAGTTCTCATCATTGAAACAACCCTAGGAGCTAGATACTGCTCTGTCACTTTACAGAGGAAAGAGCTGAAGCCCAGAGAGGTTAAGTAATTGCCCAATGTCACACAGGTGCTAAGCAGCAGAACTGGGGTTCGAACCCCAGGTGGGCTGGCTCCAGAGCCCATGCTTTCATCACCTGTGGTCTTGCTCCAGGACCACCATCACACATTAACTCATCATGCTGTCCCTGAGGCACACGTAGAGCTGCCATTAGGTAGAACACCTTCAGGGGAAGGTCCAGCCTCCTCAGGCCAAAGTTGAAATCCTAAATCACCTACTATAGCCCCAGCACCCGCTCCTACCATGTCTCCAGCATAGAAGCAGCCCCTGGCTCTCTGCTCCTCTCCCCTTCCTTCTCAGCTCTTAGAGTCTTATGCATTCTCCACGTCCAGCCCTGTACCATCTCCTCCATGAAGCCTCCCCACCTCCAACTCCTTTAGTCAGAGCTAAGAGAGTCCTCCCTTCTGTGCCCCTGGACCTTTGAACCTGCCTCTTTTGGGGCATTCACAGCAATTTTGGCAGCCTTGTAGAGAGCAAGGAACCCTTCCATTGTCTACCTTTCCTTCTAAACCACAACCCCTGAAGGACGAGAACTTGCTTTAGGCACCTTGTCCCTCGGGATTTATTCTGGTGCTGACTGGACTGCGGAGCCTCTGTCCCGGGCACAGTACTCTGCCAGCTCCCAGCCTGCGGGCTGCACCATGGGGGCAGTGCTGCCCCAGCTGAAGTCCAGGTCTCAGGGAAGCCCCCGAATTCCACCTCTGTGCACACAGAGGGGAACCCCAACGCGCTGGGACACCTGTCTGCAGGGAGTGGGCCAGTGGGAACCCCTGAAGGTTAAGTCTGGACTCTGCAGACACACCTTCTCCTTCCTTCCGGACTACACTAGGTCAGTGTCCCCTGAAACACACCAACCCCACATGCTCATCTGGAGCTGCCCCCATATTTTGTTAGTCTCTCTATTCTTACTACCTGGGAGTGAAGGAGCATGTCTCTGAAGCCCAGAGTTCAAACAAGTTTCAGAGGTGACCCAGAGAGGGACCAGGAACGAACAGGTGAGACAGCCCTGGCCAGGAAGGCTGGGCTGGGCTGGGCTGGGCGGGGTGGGGCTGCTCCCCACCCCCTGCTGCACCTGCCCCCCCCCCCATATCCTTATCTAATCCCTTATTATCTATCCCTCCCAGTGAGCTCATGCTGGTATGCATAGGACAGATCAAACACAACTCTGGTCCTTTAAAATGTTCCGCACTTAGGTGAGATGAGACATAAATTAACATGAAAACACCACATGGTGAGCAGTGTTACACTGCAGTTTATTACAAAGCCCCAAGGGACCTGTCCCTTGCCTGGGAAATTCTAGAAAACTGCCTGCAGATGGTGGCCCTCTAATTGAAGGACAAGGTCAGGATGTGACCTTCCACTCATCCCCAAACTGCTGGGCAGACTAACTCTGCCTCATTCCGTAAGTGCACACTCACCCTGCACCCAGCCCACAGCATGGAAAGATCTCACAAAGACCAATGGGACACAGCCCAGCACAGGCACGCATGGGTTAGTGGGAAGAGGGCAGCCCAGCACGCAAATGCAACAGAAGTGAGCCTAAGGATTCATTCCCTTAACAAATAATGAGTATGCACTGCCTGCCTGGCAGAGGGCTGGATGTTAAGGCTGGCCTGTGAGCAGAGCCAAGAGCATGCCGCCACTCCACACTCAGGGGCGGATGACAGGGACTGCATGACCTCAGATACGTGTCCCCTGACCCCAATGCCTGGAAAAACATGCAGATGCAGAAGAGTGGGGCCTGGCATGGGCTCCGAGTGGCTGGGTGGTTTCACTGCAGAAATGACCTCTGCACAGGAAGAGGACAGGAGATTGGAGAGCTCAGTCCTCTATAGAACCAGTCTCAGTAGGGGAGGGGAGAGACGGGAGAGGAGGGTCCCGAGGGCTGGGAAGGGAGCCTAGGAGGCTTTCTAAGCTGTAGAGAGCTGTGGCCATGCAGAGAAGAAGGGTTACTCTTCTCTCCCCAGTTGAAGAGGGCGGGGTCAGCTTACTGAGGTGGGGGACCAAAGCAGAAAAAGGTGGAGAAAAGGGGCATCGAGGAGGTAAAAGGAGCAGACTCGGGGGGAGCAGGGCGGGTGAGAGGGGACTCCAGAGAGACCCCAAGCCCATCTTTCACAGAACGGCTCCTGGGAGATGCTCACCTTGACCAAGCCCTCAGCTAGGCAGGCATCCTCAGGGAGGGTTTGTAGAGGAAAAACTGCTGGACTTGTGCATATGTGAAGCTATTTTCTTGCTTTCATATTTACATGTAGATGTTCTGTGGCAGAGAGAAGGTTAAAACTAGACCAGGTTTTGTAGAGAATTATTCTGTAATGCCAGGGTGCTCATAGGACTAATTTTTATGCGTTTTATCCTTGGTTTCCTATGTTTTCCTGAAAATAGCTGAGGTTTCTTCCCCCCCCCCCTAAAATTTTCTTTCATTCTAATCTAATCCATAAGCTTCCCACTAACTTCCATCATAGCTCAGCATCCCCTCCCAGGGTGCACAGTGCATTTCTTTTCCTCTTCATTCACCTTTGTGAGCATGACAATCATCCAGTTTGCCATTTGCAAGCAGTCAAGGTACCTGGCCTAGGTGCAAAGTAACCATAATGTCTGGATTGTGTAGGGGTTATCCATTGCCACATGACAAGTGTCCCTACTCTTAGCGGCCCAAAACTATCTTAACTTGCTCTCAGTTTCTGTGGCTCAGGAGCTCAGACTGCGCCCAAGGGGAATGGCTTGCCCTGCTGAGACTTCCCCATGCACAGTCCTGGTGTCTGGACTGGGATGACCCGAGGCTGAGCTCAGTAAGGTCTGTCAGCCAAAGCACTTGCAAGAGGTCTCTCCACGTGGCTTTGTTCCCGGAGGGAGTAGCCCAAGGGCGAGCACACCTGGAGAACCAGGGGGAGGCTTTTATAAACTGGCCTGGAGAGTGACACAGCTCCCCTCTGCTGAAAGCTATTGGTGGAAACAGTGAAAACCCACCCAGATCAAGGTGAGGGCTCAAGGATCCCACCTTTTGGTGGGAGAAATTTCACAGAATTGGGACCATATTTTAAAACTGCCACAGGAGGGCACTGGTCCAATGCCAGCATTGCTTCTCCCAGAGACTCTGCAGTGGACACCATACCCCACCTCACACCACCCCTGCGTGTCTTGCTCCCGGCTGGTCTGAGGCCAGCCCTGGCCCCTCCCCAGACCCAGGCCCCTGGAAGCTGGGGCCCTTCGCTCTTTTATCTATGGGGTATGGAGGTAGGGGCAGGAGGAGGAAAGGGCTGGCTACACCCCTCCAGGCCCACTCAGCGATAGAAGAGGGCATGGTTCTTGGCCTCTGCTCTGCACTGCAGTGACCTTTACTGATCTGAGGCTGCTGGACTGGCCTGCAAAAGGGACGCTGCCATTAACCTTATTCTTGAAAGCTTTAGAAACCCCATCCTGCTCCCAGAGCTCTCTCCCTTTCTCTTCTTGCTTATAGACCTTCCCTTGACGCATCTACAAACCTCAGAATGCCATCCCCCCTCCCCCAGGACTCTGACCCACAATCCCCAGTGTCCTGGCTTTTCCTTTTTTCTTGAGAAAATACCCCAGGGAAAAGAAGTTATCCTCCAGTATTCAGAAGTGGAAGAGGGTTTGCTCGCTCTCTGCTTTTTTCTACCACCTTTTGGTTTCAAAGAAAGCAGTCTCCTGGGAAGTTTGGCTTGTTTCACTATATAATTATAAAACTCTAAATGATAGGATAAGGAAGTGGAAAACCTTAGAAAGCTGAATTCTTAGCCAGCATAATTGAGAAAAATAATTTCCCCTTGTATGCCAATATTAATCTCAAGACTTGCCAGAAAGTCAGTAACTTCTTTACAGTAGAGAACTCAGGATTCATGGTGAGTCGGTGCTGCAGAAAAGGGCAGAGCTGGACTTAGTGGGGTCACTTCCACATCTGGGTCCAGCTCAGTAAGCTTTGAGATGGCCCAGCAGGGCGGTGACGAGGGATGTTCCCAGCATCGGCATGGATGCGACCATAGCTAGTGCCGGTGTCCCCTGGGGTTGGGGGGTACTGGAAAGTGGGGGCAAAAGCAGCCCTGAGAGGTCCTCGCGACACAGTTTTTCACAGAAAATGCTCCTCTTGGCCTAGCTGAAATTAACACCATCTCAAGGTCTGACTCAAGTCCAGCTTTGTCCAAGCAATTGTCCCTGACCCAGACCAGGGGAAGCCCAGACCAGAGGAGGGGGCGGGTCGTCTGTCTCCACTCAGACTGCACTCACAGAGCACACGGGTGAGCACCTAGCTGTCGGTGTTTCCACATATGTCATTTGTCTTCTCCTTGTTTCTTCACGTAGGTTGTGAGATTTGCTTTGGGGATTTTTTTTGTTTTTTTTCCTTTGTATTCCTGAAGCACCTTTTTATTCTACTTCACTCTTACGTCTCTGAATCCCACCCACCAAGTAAAGAAAGCAAAGGAAAGCTTAAGGCATGAAAATGCAGATTCTCCCTTACCTAAGGGCCCAAGGCAATTCGGTTCCGCAAACAACTATCGGGTTAACAAAGGACATTACAGATCATTAAAGGCTGATGGCCTGGTCTTCAGCCACAGCCCACAGGCAATCTTTAATGACAGCAGTTTCATAAACAGCAAGACTTAAACTGGATAAAACCAAGTATGGATACAATTTGTACAACTTACGCAAGGCTTACTTACCTAAATATGGGTGTTCCAGATGGTGAGATTGTTTGAATCAAGGGCTGAGTCCTGTATCGTCGAGAGCTTCCTGCTGCAAAGTGATGAAATTTTATTAAAAACTGAGGAGCAGTACCACGCGGCGCGTCTGACCGTCTGAGCAGCTGGCTGAGTGAGGGCCTGTGGAGGTGACGCAGCTCCCGAGAACAAACGGTCCTTCCTTGGCTTGCCTGGGGTCCCCACTTGCAGCTCATTTCTCGTGCTGAATGAGGTGCTTTCAGAGTGTCCCATCTATGTGACGCATGACCCTGGCCATCAACCTTTCTTTCTGTGAAGGTTCATCAAGACTGAAACAAAAAATCTTCCTTCTGGCTCATTGCAGGGTGTTTTCCAGAGTCCAGGAAGAATTCCTCTCTTGGTTTTAGGGAGGTGGAGAGCATTAGAGAGTCCACTAACCCCTTGTTATGGAATGTCACCAATGGAAAAAAATGAATGACTGCTTCTGGAAGTTCCATGATGAAGCCCAGAGCCCCTCTTACGTTTTACAGGGCACGGTGCTCCAAATGACTCCAGGTTCAGAGGAAAAGCTCACAGGCAGCTTTGTTGACAGAAAAGGCCAGCTGTCATTTTTTAAAGGAAGAACACTAATTTCCAGAAAGCTAAACCTAAGATATTTGATAATGGAATCATTAATCTACTCTTTGGTGACTTCTCCAGAGCACTTTCCCTGCCTATAAATTACCTGTAAACTCTGTGAAATTGTTTTTGACTTTGATGTGACTTTTGCAAATGGTCTTCCCTTTGAATCCCATGGACACCAATGGAGAGAGCTGTTTCCTCAGTGACCCTCTCCACAGTGCTTCTGGCCATCCCCTCCTTCTGGGTCCCTGAAACCATGGCCACCTGCAGGACGGTCAGCTCCAGAGAGGAGAGCCAAGCAGAGCTCCTGGACACACGGTTCCCACTTAGGCCTGAGTCCGCTTTAGCCTTGGGCCCACCGTGGCCACAGACTCTAGACCCGGAGACTGCCCCACCCAATAGCACTTGGTGGCCAGAGCAGCAGGGCCTTCCGATCCTGCTCTTTGAGCCCAGCTTTGCTCATCTGTCCATCAGAGAACCACCTCCATCATCACAGACCCACACCACCCCACGCATGTGTCTTACAGGCTCTGTGCTAAGTGCTGCCTTAAAAGAGCACAGGTCGCTTTGTTTCCCCAAGTCTGGGAATATGATCCCTCTGTTTGAGCCGTCCCTGTGGGGCCCGTCCTGCTGTGCCCTGACCAGGACGGCAGGGACTCCACCAGCCCAGCCCTGCAGCTCTCAGCTTCTGTACCCCAGCATCGGACTACTGGTTTTCTGCTCACGGCCCAGTGGACACACACCCTTTCCACCTGCCCCCAGATGGATGGTTCTTGGAGGCCATGTAAGTCACTTCCACCGGGCACAGCTCTGGCACTGGGGACTTAGAGCGCTTTGCCAAGCACACAGCTGATGTCCACACCTTCTGACTCTAAAAAGGCACACTTAGAATGGTTCAGGAGCTTCCCAATGTGGGAAAAGGAAGAACGTTTGGAAGAGGGAGAAGAACCACATGATTCTGGTATTTAATGACCTGCCCAAGGGGCCACTGTCAGCTTAGGCCACAGCATCAGAGGACATTGGGTGAGGCTCGACTGTGCCCATCACTCCTTGTGACCATGCCTGTCACTTACAGCTCAGCCCCAATTTCCGTGTTGTCTCTTGGGGAGCATGTAAGGCCTAGCCCGGCTGCACCATGCAGAGCATGTGATAGAAGGATCTAGAAGCCCATGTAAAGAATAACTCGCTAGAGTAAAGTAAGTTGTTCTGTTAATAAAGTCATGGTGTCACATTCAGAGGTGCTAGAAGGTCACACTCATTCAGTAAGGTGAGGGCTCAAACCATGGATGACTTTGAATGCTAAGTTGAGTCGTACGACTTAGACAAAAGAAATCCATGAGAGGTAAAGGAACTTGTATTTATCGAGCAATTGCTACGTGCCAGATGCATGATTCGTGAAGCTGGTGCTACATATTGACATTTCACTGACAAGAGAAAACAGAGGCTCTGCAAAGGTGTTTTAAATACTGACACACAAGAGACACGTTACCTGAACGCCAGGCCTCTGTGCCTTCAAAGGGAGTGACTTAGCCTAAGGAAGGAGCAGGAACATCCCCATGGCTCCTGAACCAAGCTCCCCCCGGCAGTGTTTGCAGCCTACCTGAGCCTGGAACCCGCTGTTTTCCACTCCCTGGCATCCCTGCCTTCTCTATTCTGTCCTGGACCGTTTCCCCCTCGCTGGATTCATCCTCGTCATTTGAGTCCTTTCCCGGTCTCCTTACCTTACACGCCCACAAACCCTGGGGCCTGCTTCTATTCCGGCACTCTTCTGCTGCATGGAGACACATCTGCTTTGTGCATTCTTTCAGAAAAAAAATCACCCCTGGCTTCCAAAAATATAGACCCAACATCTAATTATTCCACATCTGCTTTGTTTCAAAAGTGAGCACGGATAAGGCCAGGGCATTATCTCCAGACTAGTCTAAAAAGCTCTCAGCCCTCTTAGAACTCACAAAGGATATATGAGCAATCGTTCAATTAATAGAGTACAACCCATTTCTGTATGACTCCCACAGAGAGCCTTACAGCCAGGATCATGGAAAGATCTAGTAAGAAGAAATAACTCTCAACTTGGTCAGACTGAAGGCCAAGGAAATAATTAAACTTCTTATGCCAAAGAGGGTTGAAACAAAAATAATATTCGGGTACAGAAAAGGAAAAGAAAATCGTTTAAAAATACATGCCCCTAAGAGGTTGAAGCAAGAGGATGCAAAGGCTGAGCAAGTTTCTTCTGCATCACGGCAAAGCGCACCCCTGGGACTGTCTCCACAACCCCCTGCCGCCACATCAGTCTTACCTTCTCTCGGTAAATCTCACCCATGTTAATCAACCTAAATCTCTTCCTTTTTTAGTTGAAAGTGATCTCTGGCATGCAGTTTCCTTGCATCTGGGTTTCAAATTGCCTGTTCTCAAAATTTAAAGGCATAATGGGATCTAATTCAAATTTTCATAAGACTTAAAAACTCATAACAGGGCCAGCTCTGCAAATTGATTTCTCAGAGAAATATTCCATACTATTTGTTTACCAAACACTGATGATTCACATATCAGATTCATTGTTAGGTTTTTATCTAATCCTCTTCTATTTATTGAAAGATAAGACAAGTTTGTGTTGGAAAAAAAATCCAAATACTACATAAAGGTTAAAGAATTAAAACCAAATCTCCCTCACAAACCAGAACCCCCGCCCCCCCAAACTCCCTGCAAGATGTAACCTTCATAAATAGTCCCTCTGTAAGGCCAGAAGTTCCTGCATATTCAAGCCCCCGTGTTCACCCGTGTGTGCTGTTGTATCCTTTTAATGCCAAAGGAGAGCATCTGGGAACCACTCTTTTACACCTGGATTTTCTTTACTGTAACAATACATTTCAGCACATATGGGCCAACTCATTCTTTTTCACTCTGTTGTGTTTTATTTTGTGGAATTATAATAATGCGTTTTACCAGATCCCTACAGACTGTCATTTAAGTGTTTTCCATCCTTTGCCTTCTCGGGTAATACCACACCCTTGTTTATGTGCCGCTCTGCACACCAGGAGGGTGCCTATGGGATAAATACTTAGAGGGGAAATGGTCAGTTCCAAGAATCTGCCCTTTGTTCACTTGGCAGAAGCTTTGGAATTGCTCTCCAGAGGCAGCACGCACTCCTGCCCAAGTGCAAGAGGCCCTTTCCCCTCGTCTGGTCAAACGGGCTCTTCTAAGTCAATTCAGTCCTTGCTGGGCTGGTGGGTGAGCAGCTGACAGCCCACTATCAGGGCTGCAATTGTGCAGTTCTGGTGTTTTCTCTGTCTATGGATTACCTGTGCATGTTTTGTCCATTTTTCTATTGAGGTTTGGTAATTTGGGGATGGATTTGTCATCCCTGGCTTCATATTGATGACATGTTCTTTTTCTGATGTGTGTGGCAAGTGCTTTTCCAGTCTGACAGTGTCTTTTAACTTAACTTTTATCATATTTTTCCTTGGTGAACTTTATTTTTATTTATATCTACTCACATCCGTTAGCCTTTTCCTTTGTAGTTTTGGGGTCTTGTTTTGCTTTGCTTAGAAAGGCAACACCCACTCTCTTGAGAGACACAAAAGGAGACAGAAGTAGATGGAGAGACGTGTTTTTGTCTGCGAGAGGAACTCTGAGGGTGTGTCATATAGTAATAATTAATTTAATACAATCATGATAAAAATCCAAACCTTTTCCTCTTTAGAAACTTGGTTTAAAAAAATTTTTTTTAAATCAATACAAAGTATACAAGAAAAACCACCAAAAACAGAAAAATAAATAGTTGGGGGGTGGGGGGCAGGTTAGTGAGGTTGCCTTGCCAGATGTTAAAAGCTAGAAAATAATTTAAATCCAGTGGTTCAGATGCAGAAACAAAGAAATAAAACAAGACAAAATCAAGAAATGCAACCAAGAATAAATGAAAGCAGTAAATTTTACAGACGTGACATTTCAGTAAGAGAGGTGGAAATAAAATTGAGTAAGCAGTGTCATGAAAACCAGATAGCTTGGGAGGCAGGGGGCAGGGAGCATAGTCTCCTACCTAAATCCTCATACCAATTTTATTTGCAGTCTTGTCAAATATTTTAATGTAAATGAAATTATAAATATACCAGAAGATAATATACAGTGTTGGAATATACAAAACCTTTTGAACATGCAGAGAATTAATAATAAAGGAATAAAGACAAATTGACTATGTAAAATATAAGCAGTGCTACAAAATCATAATCAAAATCAAGAGACACTGTAGAAACCTGGGGGAAAATATCTACAATACACATGACAAACAGTTAAGTATCCACAACACAAATAATTTTTTCAAACAATTATTTTCACATTATCTTTTTCAAAGAATTAAGAAAGTAAGGAGATAATAAGTAATGACAGAAATTAATATATTAAAAATTATTTTGATAATTCATATTTGATCATTGATATATATTATGTTATCAATTATTAAATTATCAGCTTGATAGTTGATGTATTGGTAATGTAAATGTCACAAATTATACATTTATATATATAAGTGGTAGAAATTAATACATTAGAAAAGAAAACAGATCCAAAAACTGAGAGCTCAGAATTAGCCAAGATGTGAGAAAGTGACCGCAACCAGATACCACTGGGCGATAGGCTGAACCACATGGTATTGACGGTATTTGACCAGTTTTGACCTTATAACATATTAATTTTTCAATCTAAGTTGAAAATTTACATATTCTTTAACTCAATAATACTACTTTTAAAGATTAAAGAAATTCTTTAACATGTACAGCAGGTGTTTATATGCATTTCATTGCTCATCGGATTGACTAAAACAAATTTTTAAGTCTGAAAACACCAGCGACAGGCAGGGTGTGGAGCTCTTATACACTGCTGGTGGGGGTGGCAAGAGGTACCATCAGTTGCCATGGAGCAACGTCCAGCAAAGTTGAAGGTGTACGTATATTATATCCCAGCAACTGCTTTCCTAGGGGTGTGTATGTGTGTGTGTGTGTGTGTTGCATACATACCTAGGAGTGCAATTGCTTAGGCATAAGAAATGAAAACCTTCAGCTTGAATAAATTACTCTCTGTACGTATCTGAAATCTGTACACTCTGGGATATACACATACATATGAATATATATATTTATATATGCACACACACATAGATGCATGTGCACATGTATATGTTCTGTGGCTGTGTATGTATACATGTGTGTGCATTATGGATATGAAAATATGCATTCATGCACATATATGCATGTATGTCCTAGAGACAGTCTCTTGTGCACACACTTATACACACACACATATAGTCACGTGTACCTAGGAATTAATTTGTGCAATTGTTCATAACAAAAGAAAAATGTACACAATTAGCTGTGACTCAGTAGGAAAATATGTGTATATAAATCGTGATTTATTCATACAATGGGACATTATGCAATAGTTAAAATATACAAATTATGTGTACACATACCTATGTGGAGAAATATCAAAAACATAAGGCCAAATTTAAAAACCAAGTAGCAAAATATATGTTTAAGATGATTCCACTCATGCATGGATATATGCATATGTAGCAAAATTACCTAATAATACACATTCATGAGGTACGCCAACTTCAGAAGGCCATAAAGCTTGGGGAGCAAGCAGCAATAAGTGGGGTAGGGCCACTGAGTTTTCTCTCTAATTGGAACCACTTCATATGTTTTAATGCTAAATATAGTCATCCCATCTCTTTATAAACAGGCATATTCATAACCACAGAAAGAAAACTTGTGTTTTCTGAGCAGTCCTTTGTCATTTTTACTTTCTCCTCCTTTTCCCTTACTCTTCCTTCTTGCCTCCATATACGCCTCCAACCTCATCTCCCACACTCAAGCAGTCCAGTGAACAACCGAGCTTGTCTGCTTCCATACTGCCCCATACGCTCTTATAAGCCTATCCAAGTGTTTAAGCATGTTTGCGTATTTGTGTGTATACATATACTCAGCACTTAATATCTATGTGTGGATGATAGGCAGACATAGATATGACTCTTCAGTGACTGATTAATCAAATGGGATCATAATAGATGTGCTTTCTTTTTCTTTTTGAATATATTTTATTGAAGTATAGTTGATATACAATATTATATTGGTTTCAAGCATACAGCATAGTGATTCTACTGTTATCCACATCCTCACCCCAACTAGTGTAGTTACTATCTGTCAACATAGAAGGATGTCACAGAACCATTGACTATCTCTATGCTGTCCTTTCATCCCCGTGACTAATTAATATTATGATTGAGATTTTGTGTCTTTATCCCCTTCACCTATTTCACCCCCCACCGCAGCCCCTCCCCCATGGTCCCCACCAGTCACTTCCCAGTGACTTACTGTTTTGTTCATTTTGTTTTCTTTTGTTTTTAGATTGCACATGTAAGTGAAATCATAGTGTTTGTCTTTCTTCACCTGGCTTATTTCACTTAGCATAATACCCTCTAGGTCCATCCATGTTGTTGCAAATGACTGAATTTCCTTCTCTTTTATAGTTGAGTAATATTCCATTGTCATATATGCTGTTTATTTGTATTTTCTCACTTTAAAATATCAGATGAAAATTCCTCTAACTTAATTTCTCATGCTTTCTCTCTCATCACCGCTGTATCATCTGCATAACAGTTTGTGATATGAACAGAACTTACTTAACTGCCCCCTAATTGAAAGGTATTCAGCTTGTATCCGCTGTTTAGCCTCTATGCACAGTGCTGAAGTAAGCAACTTTGTCCAAAATCCGTACATAGGGTGCTTCCACTTTTTTTTTTTTTTACATTTTAAATGTATTTCCTTTATTTGTTACACTTACTTTACATATCTACACAATCCATCTTTGGAACTGGAGAGGCAATAAGGGATGGATGGATACTGAGGTTTTCCATGGCAAAGAGACTCAGGTCTCCGGCATCTCCTGGGTCTGACTACAGCTAAAGGAATGGCTGACTGCCTCGACGGTCACGTCTCTCAGGGGCAGGGAGCCACAGCTGTCACTTTTTTTTTAATATAATTTATTTTATTATCATTAATTTACAATTACATGTGCAATATTACGATTATTAAACTACCCATTCATCAGGTCCCCCCCACCAACCCCATTACAGTCACTGTCCATCAGCGTAGTGAGATGCTATAGAATCACTACTTGTCTTCTCTGAGTTGTACTGCCCTCCCCGTGCCCCCCCAACATTACATCTGCTAATCGTAATGCCCCTTTTTCCCTCTTATCCCTCCCTTCCCGCCCATTTTCCCCAGTCCCTTTCCCTTTGGTAACTATTAGTCCGTTCTTGGGTTCTGTGAGTCTGCTGCTGTTTTGTTCCTTCAGTATTTTTTCTTTGTTCTTATACTCCACATATGAGTGAAATCATTTGATACTTGTCTTTTTCGGCTTGGCTTATTTCACTGAGCATAATACCCTCTAGCTCCATCCATGTTGTTGCAAATGGTAGGATTTGTTTTCTTCTTATGGCTGAATAATATTCCATTGTGTATATGTACCACATCTTCTTTATCCATTCACCTACTGATGGACACTTAGGTTGCTTCCATTTCTTGGCTATTGTAAATAGTGCTGCAATAAACATAGGGGTGCATCTGTCCTTTTCAAATTGGGCTGCTGCATTCTTAGGGTAAATTCCTAGGAGTGGAATTCCTGGGTCAAATGGTATGTCTATTTTGAGTTTTTTGAGGAACCTCCATACAGCTTTCCACAATGGTTGAACTAATTTGCAGTCCCACCAGCAGTGTAGGAGGGTTCCCTTTTCTCCACATCCTCGCCAACATTTGTTGTTGTTTGTGTTTTGGATGTTGGCCATCCTCACTGGTGTGAGGTGATATCTCATTGTGGTTTTAATCTGCATTTCTCTGATGATTAGCGATGTGGAGCATCTTTTCATGTGCCTGTTGGCCATCTGAATTTCTTCTTTGGAGAAGTGTCTATTCATGTCCTCTGCCCATTTCTTAATTGGATTATTTGCTTTCTGTTTGTTAAGGTGCATGAGTTCTTTATATATTTTGGATGTCAACCCTTTATCAGATACGTTTTTTATGAATGTATTCTCCCATACTGTAGGATGTCTTTTTGTTCTACTGATGGTGTCCTTTGTTGTACAGAAGCTTTTCAGCTTGATATAGTCCCACTTGTTCATTTTTGCTTTTGTTTCCCTTGCCCGGGGAGATATGTTCATGAAGAAGTTGCTCATGTTTATGTCCAGGAGATTTTTGCCTATGTTTTTTTCTAAGAGTTTTATGGTTTCATGAATTACATTCAAGTCTTTGATCCCCCTTGAGTTTACCTTTGTGTATGGGGCTAGACAGTAGTCCAGTTTCATTCTCTTACATGTAGCTGTCCAGTTTTTCCAACACCAGTGCTGAAGAGGCTGTCATCTCCCCATTGTATATCCAAGGCACTTTTATCAAATATTAATTGACTGTATATGTTTGGGTTAATGTTTGGATTTTCTATTCTGTTCCACTGGTCTGTGGGTCTGTTTTTGTGCCAATACCAAATTGTCTTGATTACTGTGGCTTTGTAGTAGAGCTTGAAGTCAGGGAGTGTAATTCCCCCTGTTTTATTCCTCCTTCTCAGGATTGCTTTGGCTATTCGGGGTCTTTTGTGGTTCCATATGAATTTTAGAATTATTTGTTCCAGTTCATTGAAGAAAGCTGTTGGTAGTTTGATAGGGATTGCATTGAATCTGTACATTGCTTTAGGTAGTATAGCCATTTTGACAATATTTATTCTTCCTAGCCAAGAGCATGGGATGCATTTCCATTTGTTAGTGTCCTCTTTAATTTCTCTTAGGAGTGTCTTGTAGTTTTCAGAGTACAGGTCTTTCACTTCCTTCGTTAGGTTTATTCCTAGGTATTTTATTCTTTTGATGCAATTGTGAATGGAATTGTTTTTCTGATTTCTCTTTCTGTTACTTCATCATTAGTGTATAGGAGAGCAACAGATTTCTGTGTGTTAATTTTGTATCCTGCAACTTTGTTGAATTCAGATATTAGTTCTAGTAGTTTTGGAGTGGAGTCTTTAGGGTTTTT